>JAZHYW010015725.1:0-43556 GCA_037355805.1 Ixodes ricinus
CAGATCTGCCCAATTTTTTATATAACCGTATCAGGGTCTTGTTATGGAGATATCAAGACCCTGATAACCTTGATATACAGTTTTTTTTATTCTTGTAGATTTGTTTTTAAAAAAGCCATGAAACCTACACTTATGCGGTTTGTGCGAGTGAGTTATACGCCCAGGGGGACATTATGTGGGTGGCTAATCTTTGCAATAAGTCGGCTAATGATTTGAAATTCACTACTTAATTTTTAAATTAGTGAAAATAGACATATGGTTCCAATTAGAAACTTGCTGAACGTCGTCCAAAATCCCTAAATCAGTCATTTTCAGAAAGACTTTCAGCGCGTGAGAAAGTTACCACTCGTGGAGCAGGTACAAAGCTAGCGGTTTCGGTCAGGCGCCCGCGCAATTTTTCCGTCTCTTATCTAGCCACAGCCTTGTACCTGGTCCACGAGTGGTAACTTCAGCGCACTACTGCGCTTCACACGCGCTCAAAGTCTTTCTAAAAATTACTGATTTATGGGTTTTGGACGACGCTCAGCAAGTTTCTAATTGAAACCATATGTCTATTTGCACTAATTAAAAGTAAATTAGTGAATTTTAATTAATTAGCCGACTTATCGCAAAGATTAGAAAACTACGATTGTCCCCCTGGGCGTATAACTCACTCGCACAAACCGCATAAGTGTAGTTTTCACGGCTTCTTTTAAAACAAATCTGCAAGAATAAAAAAAAATAACACCCGGTATTTAGGCATTGCACGTACGTCACATCATGACGTCGAACACCGGTATCCACCATGCTGGTGGTTGACTCTTCGACCCTGCATAGCGAGAGCAATGGTAAACTGTGCCGCGCTCGGCTGCAGCAATTACCCGGTATCCCGACGATCGTCCGATCGTTTCGTCGGCATGAACCGCGAGACAGTGTCCGTCAAGTTAGAGAAAGTATGAGCGGCAGGAGAGGGATACGCCCGCGGATTACCGAGTTTGCGGCACGCATCTCATAGCGGCGAGCAACTGCACTTTTCTACCGTTGTTTACGTTCGCGCACGCCTTTGCATCGGCTTTTGCCCATTCGTGGTGTAGATGCCCTTTGTCTTTCGTTACATAACGCCGTTCCCCCGCTTCGAGCGATTGTCGCGCCGCGAGCCCGGCCAAACGGCGATCGAGCGGCGGCGGCCCCGTGTGCAAGCTAGCGGAGACGCCGCCGTCGGGGGATCGGTTTGTGCCGTCTGCGAGACGGTAACCTTTGCAAGGAGCGAAGGTATGTAGGCAAGCCGGTTAGGAAACATCATAATATAAACCCTGAGTCAATGAGAGTTGTACGTTATTTGATTTATCCTTACCTCAGGGTTTAGATTATGACGGTAACCTAGCGTTGTTTACCAGTATTTCGCAAAATCGTAACAATCTTTCTACAAGCGACTCGTAAAGCCGCGCGTCAAATTTTAGAACGCGCAATTAAGATTCTTTGTTGTTGTTGTCCTTCTTGGCGACACGTCAAAACTTTGTCGGCGGCATATCGTAACTTTCTGCTTGTAGCGCAATCGCACCAATGCCGAAACATTCTGCACAATTATTCTCCCGGCTGCCAGGAGATAGACACGGCCTAATCCTAGAAATAATCTGGAAGAGTACCTTTAGGAAAACGATCTATTGTCGCGAAGTAGGTTGCAGCGCACTTACGTTGACGAGACGGGACTTGAAAGGTAATCCAAGATAGATGTCGACACGGCCACGGCGTAATCACCTCTCAAACACAAAAACGAGAAGGAAGGTGTCCGTGAAGATTCAACACGATGTAGCACAAGCTGTCATTTGTAGAACCGAGCAAAAAACGCATCACAAAATATTCTTGGGCTTCTTTGAAGAAATCGCTTGCAGAAGCAGAAATTCGCAGCAGCCATGCAGGGCGCAAAAAAAACGAAACTGCATGGGTCCGGCCGAACGCATTCCGATATTGGCAAGGTCATCCGTCAAGCCACGTGACCACGCACCTTCTATCAAGCATTCAGCTTAGGGAGAAAGAGAAAAGGAGATAAGGACAGGCCAAAACGGAAGTGCACGAACAAAAGGCTTATCTTATGGGGCATCAACGTGTGGATTTGTCACTTGTACCCAAGGCTGATAGTGCAGTGAATGCTATGTGCGGCCTTGGGCTCCAGGCAGGTGCCGTGTTCTGCTTCATCACCAGCTTCTAGACTGAAGTCACGTGACCCTGACCGGAGACACGATTGGCCTAAAACATGCATAGCGTCTACCCTGCTGTCAATACCGAGTGAACATACAACTCTATGAAGTCCAACTTTTGAACTTCCAAAGGAGCTGTCTGGCTCGAAAGTAACCCAAAACGATGCGAGTTTGACGATACTATGTTTTACGCCGTATAACCCACATCATAATTTAAAATGAAGAAATAAGCGCGACTATTTTTTTTGCGCACGATGTCCACAAATAAATAAATAAATAAATGTGTATATATATATTTTTTACCAATAAATTTAAAATTATGTGTACACTGCTGTTAGGTTCGCGTTTTTAAATTTCAAATTTTTTTACGAAAGAGTTGCACATAAAAGACACCACGGACAGCACATCTTCCGACTTTCAACACACGATGAATCGCACACGCTCGCAAGCGGATGGTTACGATGCTGCGCGAACGGTTTTTGAAAGATGCTGCGTAGGGCGCAACGGCTTCGCAGGCGTTCGAAGGAAAAAGGATTCGGGACGACGAAGTAGCGTCTTGCATCTTCAGTAAGCTAACGGTTCGTGTTTCCCCGCTCAATTTAGCGGGGAAACACGAACAAAATTAGTTTCACTGCTAGATTTAGCGGGAAAATTGACGTCAAGTGACATAAGTACCAATTCAATTTCTCGCTAAATTTAGCGGGGCGGTTACTCGATGGCGACGCGGACACCGCTTAACTCGGAAACGGGCGCCTAAGAGCTGCGATCTCAAATCCATTATTTGATTAACTCGCTTTCCGATCTTATGCACTTCGTCATAATGTCACACATCAAACATACAACCAAATTTCATTTGTCTTTCAATCTTCAAAATGCGCAATTGGTTAATTGGTCCAAATACCTGGAATAACTTCACTTTAACGATGTTAACAATAATTAACCAATTATATGAGACTCATGCAATATAGATCAATCAACTTGTCTTGGCGAGTACATATGACTTATTGCTTGCACGACCGAAACGGGCCCATATATCATTATCAGGGGCAATATTTGCACGCGTATATGGCGAAATAGGGCCGTATTTACGCACTTATACGGCCGCATCTGGCAGTATTTGCACACTTATATGGTGATATCTGGGCGTATTTGCTCCCATATATTCCCTATCTGACTACTTATATTATCATATCAGGCCGTATATAAAATATATCAGGGCCATATCTGACATTTTCGTACGGGCCACCACACCCTTACAAAAATCTAGTTAAATTCTTCTGAACTTCAGTTGAAAATTTTCTGGTATCGTGTTTGAACTTTTTAAAACATTTTTGGGGTTTTCGAGAGTTTATTTCGAACACTTACTTAATTCCTGGTTAATATTGGCCACTGAAACTTTTTTTTTAAATTCCTTCTAAAGTAAATTTTGTTGAATTCTTTTCAACGGAACAGCAGAATAATGTAAAAAAGGAAAAGACATCCGATTTTCTTTTAACATATATTTTTTTTTTTGCTAGGAAATAGTACTTGTGCTATTTGAACGCAGTAAACACATCCCACAAATACACATTTGAAACGAACACAACCACAAACACCATGAAGCACTCAACACCTGAATCACAGTCCCGTTAACTGCTCCAGAGCCTTATATAGCCTACACATTGAAGGTAATCATTTGGCCGGTGACCACCTCACCACTTATTCAGGCTCCAAGTGTCTGATCTACTTTTCGAGAGTCTGTCAAAAGGAAAACAGTGTTTCCAAGTTCGTGGACTAAAAAGGCATTTGTACAACTAATAATAATTCGGCGCAGTCGCTAAAAAAACATCCACAAAAACAGCTCCTAGAAGAAATGTTATCGTTTTTCAGTGTTTGCGGGCAAGAAAGAGAGGGGGAGGGGGTCTAGGTTAACGCGTTTCAGCGGCCCATGCGGAAGTAACGCTAGACACGGCGAAATTTTATGTGACGTCGGACGTCACTTTAATTTTATTTTTGTTACGTCGGACGTAACGCTATACACAGAAATAAAAATTAGATTTTCCTAGAGACAGATGTCGAGTTGAAGCCATTTTTCAGCGTATGTTAGGGGTATCGTGTTATCAGAATGTTTGATTAAATAAAAACAGGAAAGGGAATGAAGAAGATCCTTCTTAATTTGGCTCTGTCCTCTGATTCTAAAAAACAAAAAATAATCCTAGATTTAAAAACATAAGTGCAAAGCAACTTACGATCATTTTTAGAAATCTCACAAATATGTCAACAGGGCAAAATCTGTAAAAAATGCCTTTTTCCTTTCAATATTTTCAAAAAAATATGATCTGTCATTCTTCAAAACTCTCTTCCTAATTATAAAAAAATGCCCTAAATTTTTTTTATTAGTTTTAAAAATTAATAATTTTTCCTTTTTTCTTAACTATAAAAATAAACTCAATAATTTTCGAATTTTTTTATAGAATAATTTAAACAAATAAACACCCTCAGTTTTTTTTTGCAATTCTTTTTAGAAGATATTTTACAAAAAACGTGATTACTACTTCTTTTTAATTTTTGTATAAGTACGAAAAAAAGCTATTAATTTTTTCTTTTGAAAGATTTTTTGACAACAATAAAGAAAGTGCGTTTATAGAGAAATTTAGTAGGATCCCGAAAGTCAGTCAGAAGCCTAAAAAAATTAAAAAGAATGTGCTCCCCTGGTTTTCTTCTTTTTTTTTCTTCAAATGAATAAGACGAAGTTTAATTTGTCTTATCTAAATATCATATTTATTTATTTATTTATATTACCCCTAAAGGCCCTCGTGAGAGGGTATTACATCGACGGCCTTTCGCCAAATAAAGTTAAGAATTATAAGTAACTCGGTGTATACATTATATCCCACCTAAACTTCGAGCTTTCGAAAACGCCGTATGTTCATGGTAGAGTTATTTACGCGCGATTCGCAGAACCGCAAACGAGTCAACCCTTTTGCAGGTGTCACCACAACGAGCCGGCTCCAAATTGGTGAGCGGCACCTCGAGTGGCCACGTCTAGAGCGCCGCTCTCGAAACGGAGATCTGTCCACTCCCCGTTATCAGGTTTGTTGCGCTAACTATTCCAGACGATGAGCGCCACCTTCGCAAGCATTCCTGCTCGCGCCACGAAACCTGTCGCACGGGATAAGTGCATCCGCAATAGAGTTGTTGGTGAATTTGTTTTGACTCGCAGGCAAGTTGAAACAAATTGCGGACTACACGATGTTCGAGGAAAGAAGTTTGGTCATGAGGGCCTTTGGGGAACCTCGCGAGACGTGCCTCTCCCACCCTGTTGTTTTAAGAATAAATTATTTCCTATAGTGTACGTACTCTCTCACAAACATCTGAAGCGCGCACAAAGGTATAAACCGGAGCAAGGTGACTTTGGAAAGTACCCTCTCCGCCAAGAATTCTTGTACTATCAAAATAATTCTACAGAGCTTTACTGCAGCTTGTCCTTACTGCGGACATTTTGTGCCCTAACTCCCGGAGGGTACAAAAAAAATCGCCAAACCGTCGCGAAAATGCTTCCGGGGCTGCCGCAAAGCTGGCCAAATGGAAAGTTAATTTTGTCACTCCGCTTCTTAGAACATTCGACTTTTGAATAAAACTATCGAACCAACAAAGGACGAAGGGGTGGGGACGATGACGAGCCCAAAACTTCTCATTACATCTTTCGCTCCAGCTGTGTCGCTTGCAGAGGCGGAAACACTTGTGTTGCAGCTTCGCATGACTGTGACGGATTTTTTTTTTTTTTTACAGCGGAGTATTTAAGGGCAGGTTTTCCCATTATTGTGTTTGCCAGCAAACGAATGATGACACAAAACTCTGACAGCTACCGCCATCTATGAGCGACGGCGGCAACCTTTCCAGCCTTTCCACTAGCTCCTGCTTGCCGACTTGCGGAGGGCCATCACTTCATTGCCACCATAGTACAGCTTCGCTGGTCTTCCTTCTTCACCAAAGTGGAAAGGCTGAAAGTTTGTTTGTTTGTTTTTATCTTGGAGATGTCTGGAAGCTTATAACTGCACACTTCTTTTGCGTGCTTGCAACGTGAGGCTCATAAGTTGGCTGCAGTTAGGTCAGATAGGTTGGTCCTCGCGATCCTAGTATGCAGACCCACCGGGAAAAGCAAGCGAGAGAAATGTGAACTTAATGCGGCCTTACCGAAAGGAATACTGAGCTCCCAAAAAGCGATTTCTTAAGTATCTGGATGGGACACGTATATGTTACAAGATTAACTTTCCTCGAATAAACACCGAGCGCTATATTCATGCCGGGACACACATTTTGATTTAGGGGCGATTACAACACATGCTTATACTTTGAGTGTTGAAGTCTCAAAATGAAAGCCCTATTTCGGAAATAATACACAGAAACATCAGTAAAAATACTGAGCTCAAAAAAAGTTTTTTTTTTAACGTTTGTTTTTGTGAGATGCGTGTCAATTTAGTTTTTTAGATCTTAACACAACATAAGTTTTATGGGTCGTTTTTTTATGGTATCTTCATGAACGAGCGTAATGAACGTGTGACAGCTATGAGCGTTACGCAATGCAGCTTCCCCGCTAAATCCAGCGGAGAAACTGATGGCGTGACAACGTCACGTGACATAAGTACCGATCCAGATTCCGTGCTAAATTTAGCGGGGGACAATTGTCCTCACGCGACTTCATGTCACGTGACTTTAAAATCCTCCATTTTCCCAGCTATATAAATCAAGCGGGTATATTGACGTCAGGTTACATATACACCGATCCAATTTCTCAGCTAAATTGAGCGTGGAAAGCAGACATCACGAGACCTGATATCATGTGACCAATAAAACGATTAGGTTTCTCCGCTAAATCTGCTAAATCTAGCTAAATCTAGCAAAATCTAGCAAAAAAATAAGTGTGTGTGGTTTCTGTGCTCGCCGGTTTGTCAACATGATCAAGCTTGTGTAAGTTTTTTTTTTTTTTCAGACCAGTGTCCCTTTAAGCTTGCAATGAGGCTCACATCTGCCTCAGAGTGACTGTTTCTTGGGGTATCTCACTAACCCAGTGTTTGTTAAAAGTACTTGCTGCCTTGGTGGCATGTGAGACAGTTTGTAAAGCATGAAATGCTTTTTAGCACTTACCCCTAATCCTAAATTTCTGCTCGTCCCTCCGACTGTCCGTCCGTACATTTGTCAGTGCATTTTCGCTAAATTTAGCGGGAAAGTTACGTCACGCGACACACAACTTCTCTCGCCGATTCCCGATAATACAGTTCATGCATCGTAAAACTTTAAAAATAAAAATCGCTGCCCATATTTGTTTTTTTTATGATGTGAGGTTTTGATGGGACTTGTCTTGACATTGAACAACTAGACGTTGTATAATGAAGATACGATTGTTCGAAGCTCGCTCAAATGAATAAGTGTATGGGCTCAGAAGATTGGTAACAAAAATTAATGGGCAAGAAACAGACATACGTGGTAAGCTTTTTCTCCGCTCATTTCGGCTGTGATACGCTGGCAAGTTAACCAATCCGCTGCTATGACCGAGCCTCAAAATTAGCCCGTTTACTTATCTCCCTAGTAGCGCGCGTAATCGTTTTTCACAGTTTTCCGCCTCAATGGTGAGATCAGACTCAACTCCACGGAGCAAATATGCTGCGAAGGAGTAAAGGGCTGTATATACTCCGACGTTGAGCGCAGTGAACGCGGCGTAGCGCAGAACGCGCGCCTTTCATTGGCCGGCAACCAGGAACTCGAGAGCTGTCGCCAATCAATATCTGCGCGCGCTACGCTACGCCGCGCCCGTCGACGTTACGTTGGAGTATAAACGTGCCTTAAGGGACGTTTATACTCCAACGTAACGTCGACGGGCGCGGCGTAGCGCAGCGCGCACAGATACTGATTGGTCGCAGCTGTCGAGTTCATGACTGCCGGCCAATGAAAGGCGCGCGTTCTGCGCTACGCCGCGTTCACTGCGCTCAACGTCGGAGCATAAACAGCCCTTTAATGGCGCAACCCCACCCTTGGTTAGTGTGATTCTGAACCAACAGATGGCGGTGGGATCGCCTTCCAGACCTGTACATCAATGCGAGAAATCGTGTGTGGTGGCGCTTCGATACAGTCGGGTATTTTTCTATATCCTAAATTAGACATCCCTGGTCCCTTGCCCTTTTTTCTATGCACGAGCTTTCTTTGGAACGCGAATGGCTGCGCCAGTTCTCGTGCAAGGGGGACAATTGCCTACGCTCCGAGCTCACATCTCCAGCAAATGTGGGCAGAAAAAAAGGCGAAAATCGTCCTGAGCCAAACGGCGAGGCACATGCACAACAAAACCACCGACGCGTTGAAAAATATAAAATTGCCTGTGCGCCGTTATCGGAGATTTCAGAGGCCAATTACACATATTTCAACGTGATCAGATTCATATTGTCACGAATGAAGGTGACGAGAGGACAAACAGTGAACTGAAAAATAAAGGTTTAATCGGCGAACTTGTGCCAAACAGAATAAGTAAAGAGAAAGGGCGTCGAAGCAGCAGAAAAGCAACCGGGGATTCGGCAGGCTGAACTCCATGGAATGAATGACCTGGTCTCACCAGCCAGTTCGACTACGGCGCGGCCGCAATGCCTGCAGGAACTGTCTGGCCGCACGGGCGACAGCGTCGCTGGAGATCCGTGCATGTGAGCACGAGACGGCACGATTCCGCTCTCGTGCGGCAGTCGGATTAGCCGTCCGTGAACTAAACTATGGCGCTCACGCATGTGCCGAACTCCATGGAGATCGATCATTATCTGACGAATAACTGGCGAACGCCGCCCGACAGCACGCTCGCTTTGCGCGCGACGTAGCAGCCACTGTGTTGATTCCACGCGCAGAGCAAAAGCCGCCGGGCAAAATTCGTCGGTTATTCGCAGCATATTCGTCCCATGGAGTTCAGCCTTAAAGAGCGAGAGCGAGAGTGACTCGACAAGGTCGCGGGCAGCTGCTTATCTACAGTGCGTCACTTTCTCGAAAGTTCGTCAAAAAGGTTCGAGCGTCGCGCGCTCGGGGCGAGGATGAACTGGCACTTTCGAGAACAAGAAAGCAGGGCAAAAGTTACGTCTGGTGCAAGAATGAACGCGAATCTTCTACAAGTCCGTGACCGAGCGTTGGTTTCTCGGCTCTGCGGGTGGCAATATGACGGGCCGGCCCTTTTGTCGCGCATGTGTTTGCCTCTCTGTGGATGGAAAACGTAATGACGTGATAGACTTGGGTTTCCGAAATTCTAGCTTGAGGAATCAACTACCTAAAAAATCAAAACAAATGAACTATTTTTCTCGCGGTCAGGTGTCTCATTTAGGTAGCTGGGTGTTTATTATGTCCAAAACCGCGAGACTGGAAAACACAAAAAATGACACTCTGGTTTTGATATTGAGTTTGGTAAACCCAAAATAAGACTGGTGCGGGAGTCATAATAAAAAAAAAATGCCGAGGTTAACAATTAACTCACGGCAATAAATGATAAGAATTAGTTTTAATACGAATCCAGTGATAAATGCAATGAATGGCCAGGCAAAGATTCTGGGTCTGTGTATAGCTTTTGCACATAGTTTAAACAATGTACAGAGTGTCACAAAAAAAAATTACAGTTTTTTTTTACCGCAAAAATAAATTAGATATTGCCGAACGCTCATTCTCCGCCCAAAGGTAGCGCTAGAGGTCACAAACAGATGTCAAAGTTTCAGCCCAATCCGATACCTTATTCGAAATTTATAAGTGATTTTCTGAAAAGCTCAATGGGAAAATGGCGGCCGACGGGGTTTTCGAATACATGAAACCCACCAGAAACCGGAAACGGGCAAAAAGGGGCTCCATTTTCCCATTGAAATTTTCAAGAAACCACTTATAACTTTTGAATAAGGTGTCCGTTCGGGATGAAACTTTGGCATATGGTTGTGACCTAGCGCTACCTTTGGGCGGAGAGTGAGCGTTAGGCGATGCGTAGTTTATTTTTGCGGTAAAAAAAAGAACCCTGTAATTTTGTTTTGTGGCATCCTGTACCAGTTTTAATTTGGTGATTTATGCGCGCAAGTAGTGGTGTGCATAAATAAAAAAAGATGCAAACGGGTAGAGTTTGACGTTGTATAAAATATAGTGTAAGCACGCACATGGTACGCTGATGAAGAATGAAACATTTTACACTAGTGTTGAGCGTATCGAAAGTAAAGGGTGCATCAAAAGCTAAAGCTTGTACACATATATACTGCTCAGGCCGTTATTTTTGAATGCTCATAGTACTCGATTGCCCTCAGATTTGGTGTAAGCTGTCTCCTGTTTGCTTACAACAAAAAGAAGGAAACATTCTAACTCTGGGTTGATAGAAAAACTTCACCTGTCAATCATCTCGGCGCCGACTATGAGTATTCACTGCCTGCCAACGGTCGCGTACTTAGAACGAGATTTTCCCACGTGATTTCATAATCGCAATTGTTCTTGACAAATAACAATGTTTACTGAGGCAAGCGGTCACATGTGAAACTTAGAATATTTTGTTTTGATTGTGGCAGACGTGGCAAGTCGCATAGGTGTTTTTTACAATCCGCGAAATAGAATTCTCCTGGGTTACCTTGGTCTCTAATGCATGTAACACACAAAAGAGCACGAAATGAATCGCAGTGGGAAACGAAAACAATAATGATAAACAAGCGTGTAATCACGCGAAAACTGAGGGCATTGCACATATACAGAAGGTAAGCTTTGTTTCACTATACTTTGTCTCATCCTGCGATGGACTAAAGGCCAAAGCCACGGGCCGCCAGGTCCAATCACGTTACACGCTAAACTATGACATGCTTAACATTGAATAGGGGTGGACGAATAATGCTCCGAACCAAAAAGCGCTGCATCATTTCAATAGCTTCGACACTGCAAAGAGTCTGTATGTCGTGGCTTTCTTTGCGATGTAAAATTGATGAGTCACTCAGTGCTGTTCAATTCGAACCACTGTCCACCCATACACATTAGTGATCTATAGACAGAGGCACCTACACGTGCATCGAAGCGAAATACCACGCAATTTCTAAGTGTCTTGTGATTGGATCTGGTGACCCGTAGCTTTTACCTTTAGCCCATCATGGGGTGACACAAAGTATAAGTACATTACCAGTAATGTATTTGGTTTTATCGTGCGAGCGAAGCGGAACATACAAGTGCGAGCATACTGCCCTGAACTACACTTCCAGTGAACAAGCGCACCATCCAAAGCATCGAGCTCGCTTTTATAGCTTTTGGGGGGCTCAAAACTTTGAAAACACAATTATAATCAATTCTAGTATTTCAATTATTTTTATTATGTGCGATTTTGTCTTTTGCGTTCACGTGCCATTTTCGTAGTTATGTAATATTTTTCCAGAGGTCCGACATCTATAGTCTGTTTCATCACATGTGAGAGCCGCATAATCAAAGATGTAGACACAAAAAAAAACGAAAAAAAAGAACGCGCACACGCGAACACACATTAAAAATGTAATGTAACGGCGCAGTCAAAATTAGTCGTTCGTTTTTTAGAGAGCAGCAGTTTCGTAGGGCGACATTGTTACCCGCTGACGATTACAAAAAGTGCAGTACAACTGTTAGCTCGGGATCTTTAACGTGCATTACGCAGTATATGTGGTACACGATCGCACGACGGTAGGATGCAGATGGGCGACTGAACCCAGGGTCCCTGCTAAAGCCCCTTGATAAAGGCGTTTTTTACAAGTACCGCCAACCATTGTTGTGGAAACGCGCAATACACGTGCCACGAGCGGGTGCTCCGCCGCCATTCGCTTTCAAGGACCAGTCATTTTAGTGCTGGGCCGCCATTTGCCTCCAAGGGCCGCTCGAGAGACGGGCCTCGTGCACTGGCACATTTGAGGTTACTTGAAAGACCAACGCAAACACATCGAGGGGATTTAGTCCCTACAGGTTCTGCAGCGTGAGCTCCGTGTTTTGAACGGAGCTTGCGCTCGAGCATTTCTCCCCGTGCTCTGATCTCCGGTGCCACAACACACTCGGCCAACGATCCCCCACCGCACTTGGTTTAGCCTGTGAGCTAAATGAGCGACGCTTAGAGTATCGGCACTTTTCCCCCAGATATTGTTGTGGGCGCCGCCATCTTTGTGGTTAGTAACAAATCAAATGCAACTGCCGATCGTCGTGATTCAAAAGTGCGGTGTCAGGAAGCTCGCGTAATATTGCTTTGCTTTGTCGCGAACTGTTTAAACATTTGTGGAGGACAGAAAAGCGTTTCCTGTGATTTCAGATAAAGCTTCAGATACCTGACAACCATTATTTTAAACTCCACGATGTGTATGAAGCGTAGCTTATCTAGTGCCTCTAGTTTAGCCCGACCGCATAGGCACAGAAAGAGAACGAACAGCTTAACCTAGCGCTCTTGGCGCTGCTTCAGAGGCTTCATCAGCCCGTAGCGTTGGCCGCGCTCAGAACTAAGGTAAAGCAAAGCAAATATTTAGATCTTAGGGTTTCACAAGTCAAACAAACAAATATCACTTAACACGCCCCAATAAAAATTATAAAAGAATAGCGGGTTTATTTTGACTAACTGGAGATCGTTTGACGTGCAACCGAAATCTCAGATTGGCCTCCGTCGGATTGCGGGCACCTCGGCCGATATTTAAACCCGACAGATATGGACTCATATGCCAGCGCGTTGGCTCAGAGTCACTGAGACGATTGAATGCTTTGTGCTTTGTTTTAATATGTATTGCCACTTAAGAGCCACCGAGGCGGTTTTTGAAACAAAATATAGTCAAACAATTCCGACAAGCATAGTTTGATTGCGAAAATGATTTTTGCAAGTGATAGAAACATTAAAATGTTTTCGCATACGTGGCGGAATCTGAAATGGCAGAATGCATTTCATGGTGCCCATTTCATTTGGATCGCGTCGAGGTATGTATACCGACGCACAGTAGAACGCGCGCAAAGGTAGCTGTTGTGCACCCGCAGCCTCGCGCTTGTTGTTCTGACATCTCTGGCTCGCTCACTGCGGGCATCCAGGCATCTGACACCCTGACATCTGGCGCTTTTTCTGTCTTTCACGTGGCGTTCCAAGCGGCACACGACGGAAAATGCACATCAAGCTGTTCTTGAACACGTGTCGCCATCTGTATTTTATATTAAGAAACTACAACTCGCCGTAACTGAATGGGAAAAGTTTGAGGTCTTATAACATTCTTAACGTGTAATATATCAATATGGAAGTTCTGTAAAATGTAATATCGAAGGATGCTTCATAATTTAATGTCTCGTTTTTTTTTGTTAGCTGACGTGATTCAGTTTTTATAGTGGCATAAAATAGTACCATTTTAAACTTTATTTTTTATTTTAAAATATACATTATCCTGTACAGTTTGTTGCTTACTTTTTTAATTTATTACATGCAACCGAACGCTCACGTAAAATATCGTGGACGATGGGACGTTACAACTCGAGAAATATTTTTTTCAATATTAGAGACAGTGGTCTATTAGAAGCTGAATAATTAACTAACAACTAAAAATAACCCTTATATCGAGACATTAAAGTATTGTTGAAGAGCAGCTCTTTATTTTGACATTTACTTTATAATTGTAAGATACATAGAAAGAAAGATATAAGCCGTCAAAAAAACACCAAAACGTCATGCACGGTGGGGTTGCACCTTAAGGGATTTCCACCTTCAGCGTTCGCTCTGCGCGTGGCGTCAAAACAATGGTTTTCGTTCCGCGTTCAAAATCCCTCGTGCCGCCGGGGAAAAAAAAAATCAGAAAACGCTACAGAACGCATGAAACGTGCCTCTCAAAGAAGACAAGACAAAGCATTCTCGAGGATTATATGTAAGTATAAATCACACCGCCATCTTTTTTATCGCTTGAGCGTCGAGAACCCGCGACTGAAAAAGAAAAAAATGTTTCCGGGAAAACGTTTTGCAGCTTACAGCTGCCTTGAACGCCCACACAACTACATTTGTTAAGCCTCCGAGGAGTGTTTGTGTTTTTGTTTGCGTTGTGTGACTAAGCCATACCCGACAGAAACAGGCTGCGGACAACAAGCGCACCTCTGAGAAATGGACGGCGTGCTCTGGCTCGCTAGGTCCGTCTCGACAGCCTCGAATCTTTTGTTCGTGCCACGAAATAATGCATCTTGCCTTCGCAGTTCGTCCGCTGCATAAATAAGGGAGAGAATAAATGAGCATGCTGAGGCTACGCCCGGACTCCGGTGCATTTTCTCTTCCCACAACAACAGTCGGCCTAGTTCGAGAGCGCTGTTCTTTCGACCATCCCGTCCAAGGCAACCCCTATTGTTTGAAAGGTCTGGCCACCTTCGCGAGCAACAAGCATAGAGGGTCTGAGGGAGATACTAATGCCCTGCTATTGGTCCGCAGAAATAAATTACGGGATGCATTCAACTGAAACTCCATGTAAGTGTGACGCTGGCAGCGGTAATAAAACGAGGAAGTTTTGAAAACATGCCAATGCATACATAAAAAATGCATACATAAAAATGGGTTCTGAGATGGACGACCTGCGGACATGTCGTCACGTGATCAATCCGTCCGCGAATAAGGCCGTTGTGTGAATCGGCCATTATCAAAGCCCCAGCCTTGTACCTGCTCTGCGAGTGGTAACTTTCGTGCACTACTACGCTTCTCACGCGCTGAAAGTCTTTCTGAACATTACTGATTTAGTGGTTTCCGATGACGCTCAGCAAGTTCGTAATCAAAACCATATGTCTATTTTCCCTAATTGAAAAGTTACGTAGTCATGTTAAATGAATTAGCGAACTAATTAGTTTATATTTCGCATATTCTCGTTTCTGGCACTACGAGTAATGCGGTCCCGAGGAAATTGTGCTTTTACCTCGAATACATTATTATTATGAATGTTTGTCCGTCTTCACTGAAACACCCGGTATATATACGTTCTCTCTTTCTCTCTCTCTCTCTCTCTCTCTCTTTTTATCAGCCGATGCAGGAAAAGCTAAAAGAGCTAATCAATATTTAGAATTTATGAGACATTTGCACATCGCAACAACGGAAACAAAACAACTATTAAACACTGCTCTGGTTAGGCAAAAGTTGGAGTGCGCATCTATAATTTGGAACCTGCATCAAAACTATATAAATGACAGGCTAGGATATCTTCAAAACAGGGCAACTCGATTCATTCTAAATCAATACACACCTGTAAGCGTCACACAACTTAAAACCTGAATTGTCCTACCAACACTTCAGCAGAGAAAATATTAATGCGAATAGCATTCTTTGGATACTTCACGCACTTTTCGTCTATGTATCTATCTATCTATCTATCTATCTATATATCTATCTGGCTATCTAACCTCTTACGCCGCGGGTCGATAAATAAATAAAAAAGACCGGCGCCGGCGGGATTCGAACCGTTGACCCTTTGATCAGCAGGCAGACGCGCTAACCACAGAGCTATGAGGGCAGTCATTCGAGGCACTCTAAACACCTGTTTATATCTTTACCATCGCGCGCGTTCCATGCACGAGGGCTCATTCCGCTCTCGTGAGGCTTAGCACCGCCCCTAGCTCACCCTCTCCCGCGCTCGGGAGAGGGTGATGTAGCGGCCGTGCTCACCCTCACGAGAGCGGAATGGCCCTCGTGCATGGAACGCGCGCGCACCAGCAGCTGTGACAGCGCTGTAAGGCGCGTCCTATGGTAAAGATATAAACAACCGTTTAGAGTACCGTTGGTTGAGACTAGCTGAGACGCCAGAAAGTCTGGTCGGTACCATTTTGAGTGTTTGTGCGTATGGCGCGTGCTTTGCTCGCCTTCCTAAGTGACACAAACGCACGTGCTGGGCTGCGGAGATCGTGCGCAGGGCTGTGAAAGTGTCAACAAATTTAGAATCGCCTTAAGAGTGGGCTGGCGTATCTAGAGTGTGCCGGCCACCTGACGAACGCGCATAACTCCGCACCGTTTGATGCTATTCGCATTAACGTAGATAATCATTCCCAAAGGATGGGTTCTGCTGATTTTTTTTGCTAGGCTATCGAATTTCCATTAGCTCTTTCACTCGTCAACTGAATTTCGCGCTAATAACATCATCCGCCGCCCCCCCTCCCCCCCCCAACCCGCATTTTTTCCCCGTCATGATAAATTTAACAGAGTTTATATTCCCCTGGCAAAAATTAACTTGTATAGACCAACTCATGTTCACAAACAAACCGGAGCGCTCCTAGCGGACGCCACCGGCGGCGCGCATGCGCGATGGAGTGTGGGCAAGAAGCTCGACATCGCCCATAAACAAACCATTGGAAGGCGATGCTGTCGGCGTCGGTGTGAGTTCCCGTGTGCGTTGGAATTGTTGATTCCACGACTTCCTGGCAATGTCTGATTACTTTAGCAGCCTCAGCGAATTTAACAAGACTCGTTACACCGCAAAACATCGCGTGAATAATGTGACATGCGGCGATTTATTCCGCGTTGACGCCGCAAAATGAGCGCTGATGCCTGATTCACATGAGGAGATTATGCTCGCTAGTTTCAGTCCCGACGTCATTCGGGCTGCAAAAGCGTGAACCGTAGCCGAGATAGTCCAAGTCGATACCGAAAATCGCAAGCAGAATCGGACCAAGTGCATCAGGCATAACAAGACGGTGGTGGCCACTGGTAACAATGATAAACATCTTGTATACCGTATACCTACTGTTTACACCAAGGCTACGTACCCCAACCAACGTTCATACTTAAAAGTCTTTTTAGGCCTGCACTTACTGCTTATCGCAATTACCGGGCCAACGTTTGGTCTACGGGCAGGTGTCGTCAGAAAGAGCAGACGACAAGCAGAAACGTTTGAAAGAGCAGACGAGAGCACTAATGAGCAGGCGGCCGTTTGAACTTGAAAACGCACTGAACGAAGTCCGCAGGTCAACGTTCAGGGCGTACAACTTGACGGCTTTCCGGAGTTCATGTTCGAACAAAACAGATAAATCTGATGACCACAAGCATCCACGAATTCAACCCAAAGTGTTTCTTGCCCAAGCAATTGAAGTCCGACGGCGTCTGGATTTCCCTTTTCACGGCACATATCCACGTTCTCGGACGAACCGAGCACATGAAAGCTGACTTTCAAACCTTTCTCGACTCTTTTGGTACAGCCCCAGTTGCGGTGTTTTGACGAGAAGGCAGGTTATTGCCCCTGGTTCCCTTCAAAACAACGCAGAAATGCACGTCCCACACTCTTAGTAAAAAGGGTCAGTATAGTCCTCCCTAAAGGGAGGAACGCTCTTGACACATATGTTCCTTCAGAAAGGGAGAAACTTTCGTCCCTAAAGCAGGGGAGCAAAAGTTCCTCCGTCGCCTGCATCTCATTATGGCGGCCACGAATCGAGCAAATCGAGCTCAATAAGGCTTAACGAGAACACTAAGTCTACTGTACGGAGCGAGAGGAGCAGCAAATAAAAACGTAACACGAGCTTTCCGCGAACTGTATTTATTTCCGAAGCCGGCTTCCCCCTGCAGGTAAAGAAACTTACGTTTCGAAAGCATGCAGTCACTCAGTCTTCTGGTCTTCTCATCGTCAGCACTGCGATGTTAAACGGAGACAACCGGCACCCAGTTCGCGCACTTTTTGTCTTACCTTTGCTATTCCTCGAGCCACAATTCCTTCGTCAACCGTTGCGTCAACCGCACATCACGGAGGAGTGGTAAACCATTCGCCCGCAAAACCAAAAGCCGCTCTCAAGAAAAGCAAATCCGAAGCAGCCTCTTGGCTCATTTCAGCACGGTAACACGAAATTATGGCGTAGCCGCGTAGCGTAAAAGGAGGTTAAATCGCTTGCCACCAGATGGCAGGGTCAAGCAGAGTAATCGCAAGTAGCTAGGCTAGGTGGCGCTAGGTACCGCCCAATTCATGTTTTTACAAAAAATATTTTTATTTTTTCACGCCACCATTGCGCTTCGGGATCCTCTATTATACACACATATACACATATTACGCATACTACAAGCATCAGCTGAACATACATTGAGCGCATACACATGCATCGCACATACAAACATCAATACAACAGCCAACGACAGCACACTAACCCGATCACTACTCCCGAGCTCTGCGTTTCCGTCTTTTATACTGGTCGTTTTGAACGTACGGAATTTCTCGGTGACTCCCTAAGCAATAAAAAATATTCCCAGCATGATGATTTTTTTCCAGCAACGTCATACATCTGAGAGTATTTTTAATGGCTCAGGGGATGAATCTCTTATCAAAAAGAAAACGCTCGATCATGCCGTAATTATTTGAAAGCCAATAAATCGAGCCGCTCCAATGCGGTTCCAAGCCATGAGTTTGTTTCCCCGCACGGCACTTTGTAGCCAGTATTTCTATTGTAGTGTTTGTTTTTCTATTTGTGCTGTTCGCGCACGGCTGCAATTGCCGTCTTGAATTAATCTCTGTAGAGCGGATATTCACTCAGCTGGAAGTGATGCTTCACGGGCAGAGAAATCGCTTTTCGATCAACTTGAATGCAGTCAAAGCCGCGACTTGCGGCAGGTGTTAAGTGTACGGAGCTACGCCGTGGCGAGCTCGAAAACTTCTTGCGCTCATCCCAGCGTGTCACTTGGAGGGCAGTTTCTCCAGGAACCGTAGTATATTTAAACAGCAAAATAAAGGATAGCTTTTTCTTTTTTTTCGATTTTACCTGTTTCTTTTGATTTTACCTCTTTTTTTTTTTCTAATGCTAAAATTCTACTGTAAATATACGTACTTTCCGTCATAATTTCGTACTGTTCAGTCTTTTCCCCAGAGCGCAATCGCTCTCGGGGACCGACAGTCACATTGGCCACTGTACGATAGGAGCTTACCGTTCAGACCAGCGTTCCAACATGACTATCCGCACGTCGATCGACTGCACCTAATTCCTCAAGTGGTCTTAAACTCTTTAATGTAAAGCGGAATGTCAACCTGCGACACCCCGCCCCCTCCGATCACGGCCCGACCAGCAGCATCAATGCCCGACAGTTTACGTCATCTCATCTTGTTGTTACACCGCTGATACGCGAACACACGGTCACATCGGCGATAATTCCAGTCTTCTGTTCACTACGCACAACACTGCCATCACGATGTTGCTGCTATGTTGCTGACACGCAGAAATACAGAACCACGTTGAACGCCTGTTGGCACTTGTAGGCTGACCACCTTCCTACTAGCGAAATGCAGGACACGCGGGGCAAAAGGGGCGAAGGGGTACAGGAATTTTTTTAAGACGCACACAACGAATCGAGGCTCTGTGAACACATTTATTATCCTATACTGTTTATACACCTGCTAATTGTATTGCGGCAATTAAGCTCAAATAACCTCCATTCCCAATGATATATTTTGAATGCCCAACAAGTTATGAAAGGTGTCGAAGTTGAAAACATAAATAGCGATTGCTGCAGCACTCAATGCATCAAATAAAAATAAGAAACAGTAAATCTTTTTTTGGGTTATTGTTTCCTCTCAACCTTTACTTTTATCAACATGGTCCTTCACAAATTTTTAACATTATGTTCTTCTCCGACCTGTGCAAATGTGGCTGTCTTCACTAAAAAAAAAAAGTAACGGCAGCAACTTTTTTGCATTGACACACCAATTTGAAAATAATTACAATATTTTATATCTAAAGTTTTGGCGAGCCATTTTTCTTACAATATTTTGCGCACGCGAACGCGAACAATGGCATGCGCACAACGGCGCATGCGCGTCTGTTCTCCTGCAAGAAAGACGGTCACTTCCCGCAAAGCTTGGATAGAAAATGGCGTACCATTTCGATTCACACAATTACCAGCGACCTCCGTGCTTCCCCGTGCCCCGTTGTTCAACAGCACCAAGAGTTGCGGAGTAAATTTTACGACAGTGTGAAATGCGGGACCATTTTGAAGATTTTAGAATTTCTCGCGGGTCGCGGGACACGAAGCCCACCATGCGGGACAGTCCCGCGAGTCGCGGGACGGGTGGTCACCCTAGGCACTCGGCACGGGAAAACAGAACCGAACTCAGCACGGAAGGCACCCAGGCAGCCGGCAGGAAAACCTGCCTGCCTTGGACGCAGTTCCTGCGATTTCCATAACGTCGAAAACGTCGACACAGTCCGCGTGGTTCCGCTACTGTAGTTCCGCGTGGGTCCCGCAATCCAGAGACGGCCATCTTACCCAGTGTACGTAGCGCTGCTGGCACTGCTCCGGAACTTCGCTGTTTCTAGCGGCTTCGTTTGTTCCTTTGATAAAATTAGTGGTAAAAACGTCAATGCAACCGAAATGTTCTGCGCGTTTGGACTAGAAGACGGAATTACAGGCGGCCTTCGCTGCCGCTGAAGCTCAATCAACTCAACAACATTTATTTAACAACGTGCGCGACGTGCTCAAAAAACGAAACCGAAAGAAGATGAGTCGGAAGGGCGAAAGCTTTCTCCCTTCTGCCTGGAGAAGGAGGAAAACGTCTCGTTCCTCCCTTCTTCTCGTGTCCGCTTGGGGGCGCGTCAGTAAAAGGGAGGAAAACGCGCCGTTGCTACCTTTTTCCTCCATTTTTCTTAGAGTGCACATGGTGACTTCGTCCACAGCCCCAGACCGGAAGTGCGCTCGACGCGCCACCACCGCGCTGTGACGTAACAAAGTTGTGTTCGCGTGTAATTTTTCCCTGCTTCTGCAGGCAATAGTGGACTGGAATGAGTTGGCTAAGCGAAATCGCACGGACAAGGAACTATGACACGTTTTTTGTTTTCTTTTCTCAGTAGCACGTGTAGGTTTGGTGCCTTTATATTTCCACCTCTCATGACTATGTCGTTTTTAGCAGCATTAATTCTGATTTTATCTGCAGAAGAGACTAATGTGAGACTCATTTTTGACGCCATTATGTTAAGACGCGATGAGTCAAGCTTCCACCCTGCTTTTTTACGCACACCATCGAACGTGTCGTTCGCAACGTATAAATCTATCGTGACGTCAGGGAATAGAAACCTAAGACTTTGCCACCAAAATACCTTGTCGCCAATATTCGTTTAAGATCATAGTGAAGTTAAGCATCTAAACCCTAACAACGCAAGTATGTCCACTTCAAGGCAGTATTGATGTGTCCAGAGATGCACGGTGGACCCACGGGGAATGCCACGAAAATAATGTGTCCGGCGCCGCCCACACAAGGCGTTGGAGTTAGACGACCTCTTGGACTTGTTTTTGGCCGGAGTGCTCGTCTGTTCTCTTTTCAGGGTACCACATGACCTCCCTTAAGCCTGGGTGCCGGGACGTCGGCTTGGTTTATGCGTTCCAGGATAGTGGCTCTGTCGCGAGGGCCGTGTTATTGCTAAGCGAAATTCGTTAGTGAAGCATGATGAGCAACGAAAGACGGACCTCTCAATAGACAACCACAGTACGGCAACTGGTGCACTAGTATACTCCTGCACTGTTTTTACCGCTTTTTTTATTTAACGGGGTTTTTCTGTTTGCATTTTGCAGTAATTAAAGGGACCATCCCTTACAAAAAATGAAACGAGTTTTCAATTGAAAGTCATTTAACTGAACAGAAACTGAATTGAAACTCACTGATCATTTTTGTAAGGGATAAAACGATTTTGAAATTGAATTTCATCCACCGCACGTCGTAAAAGGTGCGAAAAGGAAACCAAAACACAAAGTAAAGCAACAAAAAAAAGAAGAGTTTAGCCTTTTCACTTTGGTGAAAATGGAAGACCAGCGAGGCTGTACTATAACGGGTTCTCCACGAACTCCTTCCGGAACCTCGCCGTCGCACCCGGGAACTGCTCAGCCGGCGTGGCGTCCTGTCGTCACCGGGCCTCGCGCTTGCGCTTGGCCACCGTGGCACGATCGTCGTCTGCGGCGTTGGCCCGCCGGCGGCGGTCCCATTGCCGGTTCTGTTCCGGCGGCTTTGCAGGTGAGCGATGTTTGAAGGATGCGAATTTTGACGCGTTTTCATCACCCGAGAAAAGTGATTAGTGTTAGCATTCCTTGAACGATCGCAACGACTACGTAATCACGAAGTCATATTTCTTCGTTGCTATATCTCTGCTAAGATTACAGTGTCTTTTGCAATCGTGGTAAAGGTGTGTCGCGAGATTTGTGTTATCAGTAAAGTCGTGTTTTAAAGTCGTGATCGTCCGAGACGGCGTACTGCAGCTTCTCTTTCTTTTTTCCTCCCTCTCTGCCCTGCGAGCCTATCCTGACAAAATAAAAGTTAATAAAGCTTGAGCCCATAGAAAACTTTGTGCATTTCCTGCTACGCCAGTGAGTGACAGCGCGTTCCCTTCTTTTTAGAGACACCGCGGAAACGGCTGACGGCAGTGGAGAAGTGGCTGTCGTGCTGACGACCTGCTGCGCTTCGTACCGGCGTATCGGACCAGTCCCATGCGGTCGCTATAGCGCAACATATCTAATTGAATTTCGCTACGCTGCGATGTGTCCATGACTATCGCGGTGATGAGAGGCGCTGATTTATAAAATATGTCGATGGCATCGGCGCCATCAGCGCAGTAAAACCCTGTGGTAAACCCTACCGGCAGGTCCGGCACACCGCCAACTCGGCGCTAACGCCCCCACTCTCCTACTGCCGAGAGAACTTCAGGTTCCGGTGACAGTGCACGTCACGACCGTCAAAATTACGCCGCGGCTTGTTTTACGGTGAGTTGGGGAGGAATAAAATCTCGATATTTCAATAAATGTTTCATGGAAGAAGTTAATAAACCGAAACGAAAACAGATGCCTGTTCGGCGTTCAGTGAACATTGACGGTTTAATGTAAGAGTTATTTGGCAAGGTCGCGTCACCTTGCCAAACAAGTCACGTGACCGCAAGGTCAGTGACCCCTGGTCAAGTGACCCCCAAGGCCACGTGACCCCAAGGTCACGTGACCCCCCAAGGTCACGTGACCCCCCCCCCCCAAGGTAACGTGACCCCCAAGGTCACGTGACCCCCAGGTTATGTGACCCCCAGGTCATGTGACCCCCTAGGCCACCTGGCCCTCAGGTCACATGACCCCCTGCCACGTGACCCCCGAGGTCACGTGACCCCCCGGCCACGTGACTTCCTCCGAGGTAACGTGACCCTCGGGGTCCCGTGACACCCCCCCCCCCTCCGCGCTCTTCCCCTCCTCCTCAAGAGCTCCGCTCTAATTCGGCATTACAGGGAGTTGTAACCGGCTCTCAGCTTTTTGTATTCATTTTCAAATGTGACACTGATCATCTGATTTTTTAGGTATAAAGCTTTCCTATGCGGGCGCCGCCATCTTGAATCGCGAAACGTCCGGTATGCCGGGAGACGTCCTTTTGCTCTCGCCACACCGCTCGGTGAAGCTCACGTTTTAGTATCAAGTTGTTATCATTCTTGTTTTTCTTTATATATACTAGTTTACTTGTTCCAGATTGTAATGCCATGGATTAAAACAAAAATAATCCTGAATACCGGGTTTGTCAACTAGGTGGCTGGGAACGAGGTTATACAAAAAAAGGTCTATTTTATTTTGTATGTATAGGGGCTTAATTATTGAAGCTGAAAACTTTTAAAAAATATTCGCTACTTTCGTCTCTATCTGAATGTAAGAATAAATCAGCTGAACATTAATTAGAATAGGTAAGTTCTTCCTAAATGCAATAGTTGTGATGACTATAGCAGTATCGAAAAGACACAAAACGGCATTAGTGCACCCACACTCTAAAAAAAAAAAGGGTGTAGACGTGATACCCCTTGTCAAATATACACCTCAAAACTTCAGTTGGATGTACAGCGCATTGACGGTGTACCGACCCTACCATATTTCACGAGCGGCTCGATAGCAGAGTTATACAACTCATTAAAATAGTCAATGTAAGTGTGACTGACTGCAAAAAAGTTATCGGGGTTTTCTAGGCTCAACTGGAAAACCTATGTGTTTTTTTTTCTGTAGACTTTGATGCGTACTTTAGCTGTTTAATGACGTTATATCGCACCGTCATCAACCTTCTCGCAAAAGTTGGGCAGCGGTCCGACGTCAGGGCGCTGTACGTCGATCTGAAGTTTTGGGGTGTCGTGACATGTGACAAGGGGGTGTAACGTCTACACCCCCTTTTTTTAGAGTGTAGAAAATGAAATGAAATTACTCTCTAGCGCTTTTCTTCTTCCCGTGCAGAAACAAATAGCGGAGTTGTCGTTTACCGGAAAGGTGTGGCTAGTTGTCTTATTACGATGGAAAATGATAAACATAAAGCAGCTCTCATAAACATAAAATAAAAACAAATTCAACCCCAATGGATGCATTCACGAGAGAAATAGGCCGATCTCACACCCAGTGTTTATTACGCCATGGTCAAGCCATCTCAGCGTTGGACACGAATCCTCGTACCTCTGGACTTTTTGTACATGGGCAACCTTCGTTGTCCCTCGCCAGGCTGCGCAGCTGGTACCGAAAGCCTCGCAATCCGTTGTCAGTTTTTTCTATGTATCTTGATAGAACCTACCACCGACGAATTGAGAAAAGCTTTGAAACGATTGCCAAACCGCGTTATGCATTGACAAAACAAAACTTGGAATTTGAATTGAGTGTACACGATCAAGAGGCTTTCCCCGAGGCTTAGTAGCGGCCTTAGCACCCTTCCAGTTCTTGAATTTCCTTAAGGGTAACTGCAAAGAAAAGAAAGTTTTTTTTTAAACAGCCTAATTGGGACAAGCATGTCAAAAAACAATTTTTCCGCCAAAAAAAATTTTTTGTACACAATATTTTTGGCGTGAGACTGATTTTAGTTTGCGGCTATTTCGTACGTTTTAAATCGCGCGTTACGAAGTTGGGATTTCGTGACGTCAATCCCAATCGGCTGGTATACTTCTCATTGACTAAGAGTTTGATTGACAGCTTAGATCTTGGTTGTTAAACCTTTGTTATATGTTGCAATTTCCTTTTGAGCGGCATATAATAGGTATATAATAGGTGCGCTAGCCCACCGGTGGCCGAGTGGGCTAGCGCACCAGCTCAGAACACGTGGAGCGGAAGCTCGCGCTGCAGAACCTAGGTATTCCGGGTTCAATCCCCACCCCTGCCCGTTTCGATTTGGATGAGCATTGTACCAGCGTGCGGTCGTGCGGACCCCAGGCTCGAAGTTGTATGAGTACTGCACTGGTTAAATTGCTCATCTACAGCAAAGAGACAAGTGGCCCGTTGAGGCTGCATGAACATACAAAAAACTATTTATTTTTTATTTCCTCATCCAGTGTGCGCAGTTTGTCCTCGACACGGACGGAAGCAATGCGGGCTTGGGCGCTGTTCTGTCCGTGACATAGGATGGCTTTGAGAAGGCAATTGACCCCTTCCGAAATTCACCTGCCGATTCTATTAGAAGGTCGGAACCACTGCACAATGGCGGAACAGCTGACATCGTAGAATGTGCAAGTCATTCCATAAGATTGCGAACGCCGGCGGGCAGCCAGCACTACGAGCCGACGAACCAATCAAACAGCGTCGAAAGTGCAACGTCACTGCACTCATCACGTTTTTCTGTGGACGTGTTTTTTCGTGTGTGTGCCGTGGCGTTCAGGTTTTGGTTACGCCATTCTGCAGGGATTCCACAGTGCAGCATTTCGAAAGGGGTCTATTGCTTATTACAGCCAACTTATAAAAAAGCAGAACGAAAACTACTGCGTCACGGAGAAGGAAATATAGTCAGCCTTGAAAGCCAGGACTTACCACCAACAGTTTTATTTCCACCAATAGTTGTGCGGTACACAGTTTCTTCTGAGAACCGATCACGTATCTCTTACCTGGCTTCTTCATTTCAAGAATCCGGAAGGACAGGTCGCCAGATTGTTGGAACACTGCCAGCAATACGAGTTCAAGGTGTCGAACCACAGAGCTGGCAAAGGGCACGCAAGAGCCGATGAACTCGCGCGAGAACCTCGCGTGCATGGCAACTGTCGCCTGATGTCTGAAAAGCAGAACAGCATTCCAAATTTTACTGCTACGCGTTGTCACTCTTCCCGAGCGAATGAGTCTTCGTGGCGTGTGGACATCATCAAAATGACCTATAGCTCGACCAACTGCAGTGTTGATATTCACCGTGCTTTCCAGAAAACTACAACCATTTACGACTTACTCTGCAGCGGGAACGGATTGGTGAACTACCGGACTGGAACATGGTCGCACCATAGAGCAACGTAGTTAAGGCCTGCTCGGCTCAGTAGAACTACCATTATTCTTCAATATAGCCTGTTGTATTGCTGTCCGGGAGAGCAAGAACGAAAGAAGTAGCACGCTCCAGCTAATTATACCCGAAGCTCGCAATATTATGTGCTGCGTGCACTTTACGGCATTCCTGCATCCGGACATCATAAAATTATAAGAATCTACAATGATTTCAGGAAATATTTTATTGGATCGCTATCTGCTCGAGACGCTCGCGAGTGGTGCAAAAAGTGTGATCTTTGCACGTCGCACAAAGGACTACCATCATAAAACCGAGAAAGATGGTAATGTACAATGCAGGGGCCCATTTGAAAGAGTAGCAGTTAAAGTTGAAGGTCCACTATGCCAAAGACGACAGAATTGAAGTCGCTTCGTCATAGGCACTGCTGACTATATTTTTGCATGACCAGAGGCCTTTCAGTACGGGACGTAACGATGGCAGACACTGTCACTCAGATCTTGGATGAGAACATTGTTCCAAGAATACGGAGTACCACTCGAAATTCATTTCGAACAGGGTAGGACGTTTCAGTTGCATTTGGTTCAAGAACATGCGCACGATTCTCAAAGAAAACGAAACCAAGGGCAACGCCCTTACACCCCAATCAAATGATATGGTTGCAGGAGGCTCAAAGGCTCACTCAAGGAATACGTTTCGCTGTTCATTGACAAGCAAAAAGAAATCTGGGACACTGGAAATTCGTTCTTTCTATTTCACTACTGAGTATCTGTTCACTCCTGTGGCAAAATACACACCGTCAATGTTAGTTAATGGTTGATTCTGACGTGTTTGTGCCTGCTGAGTCCAAATATCGCAACCGTTTGACCCAAAATAAACCCTAAACGCGAAAAAAGCGAAGAAATCAGAAGCGATCGCCGCAGCGGCACGCCATTGGCTAGCCACGCGTGACGCGCCACTACGTCATAAAAGGACCATCTCGATTCTCGTTTGCTCCGTCGCTCGCGGAAGTAGCCGGGCGCCGAGCCTTCTGCTCTTGTAAATCGGGTTCGGCTTCTGATTTTTCGAAATCTTTCGGCGGATCCGAAAGAGGAATGTGTCCAGACGACCCTCGACGTGACAAAGTACGCGTTCCAGCCTTTGGCGAAGCAGAAAAATGACCCCCGCAGAAATAAAGGCAGACACGAGGAACCGCTTGCGCGGACGCGACATGGCCGGTTTCATACCTTCAGGAGCGTACTGACTGCTACTTATTGTAACGTAAAACGTTGACAATAAACGGAGTGCTATTGACGGGACGCGTCAAGCCGGATTAGCGTGACCCTCCCCAAAACGGTCGTCAGAGGACAAGAATTCTGCACACATCGGCCTTCGTGCTTGCCAGCTGCTGGACACGTGAGCGTGCAGGCTGCATTGTTCATCAAGGCTGAAGTGGTTTGAAGGGATAGTATAATCGGCTTCGGGCGACGGGAGAGCTTCCCCTGAGATGAGACGGGTGATGAGACAGGGTCGCCGTTCTGCCACCGCCATGTCCTTGCGCACGATGCGAATAACTGCGCAGAAGGTCCATCCTTGTGATAGCGGTACCCTCTGCTGCGTTTAGTTTGTTTGCCACCAACTATTACGCCATTATAGCTTTAGAAAAAGCGGAGATGTGTGCCCGGCGGCCCTTAATTTGATGTCGAATTTGTGAAAGCTTCCTGGGCCTCTACATTCGCATACTTCTACCAAGATTTGTTGACTGCATTAGACCACCACCAAGCATTATCATCGTCCGATCGCGTTTCTACGGCACAAAGAACCATTGCATGACACAAACTTTATACAGAAAACACTGCGTAACTTGTAAAAAAAAAGAACTCAATTCAGAACAGAAGGTCGCATGCTTTGTAGTTCGAAAAAGCTCTCCTGAAGAGAATATGAACCTATGGAAGGAAAATTTAACAAAATTTATGTTTACATTTAAAAAATATGTGACTTCAATTTATCAACAACTGTAAAAAAAAACGTTTATGCTAAAACGATTTGCACCGTGAAAGTCGCATTATGAATTGCATGACCACTTATTAGAGCAAGCCCTCCTCTCCCAAGTGACTGGGTCGCGGAGTAGATCAAAAGCAAAAGAAAATAATCTTGGGCTACCCAAGATTGTTTTCTTTTGTTTCTCATATTTCCCGGACCAAAGTCGGTTCGGAAAAAATGGTCACTTCAACAATATAAGAAACCAACGCTAACACACTAATATAAGGCGGTTAACACAAGAGAGCCAGTGGAAACCCGCTATTTGGCTACATGATCGCGGCTTTTCTAGTACACTGCACAATTCTAATAACGTAATAGCTTTTTTCTAGAACAGTCGACCTAAACTTTTTTACCTAGTTACGTTTCCTCTTTGCTTGTGACTTTTAATGCGCTGAATTGCCTTCTTACCTTCAAAGATGGTCGGCAGAGCGTCGGGTTCAGGCGAGCCTTCTTCAGACCCAAACCCATACGTACGTAGTTTTCATATGCGCCATCCGAAACACGTTTCGAACAAAAAACGGTGTACTTGCTCAACCCCCCCCCCCCCCTTTTAAAATCTCGGGGTCTGAGTGGAAAAGACGGTAAGCGGGAAGAACAACTGCGACGAGCGCTGTTTGTGAAAGCTGGCGGCTACACATGAGTATGGCATCGTGCAACAGCACGAGTCAGTTGGTTCGGTGCCACGAGAATTCTGCAAATACGTGAACAAACAAGAGAACAATCAACACGTCAGGCGATTGAGTCAATAGCATGACCGGTCAACGGATAAAAGCAAGCGCTATGTGGCGGCAGAACGACAACGGCTCGAAAAGTCAGTAGAGCAGCCTACGAGGGAAGCGCGGCTAGCCGCGGCGGGGTCCCCCAGCCGGTCCTTTTGTGACATCGGCTGACGGGCTTCCTCCTCTCTCCCCTTTCCCTCTGCTTCGGAGAGGCGTGGCTTCGGCGCTATGTTAATAAACGGGCAGCAGTTGTGGCTACCCGCGGGCATCACTCTTTTGGCACGCGAATGCTCCCCTCGCATACGTCAACGCCTCGGCCGTCTCCAGTCCGACTACTTTCGCTGTCTACGCTCAAAGCTTAAATGGGTCATGAAACGATATCGAGTTGGAATGTTCATGACCTTGCAGAGGCGTACTGGTCGTCTGCTACTAAGTATTCTTGCACAGACCGCCACTGATTCAGAAGCTTCTTTGTCGCGGTGCAATCGCGAGAGTAAAAGGGGACTATTACTTTCAGTCTTGCCTTCGTAAAGCTTGATGACGTATTTGTGGGATCGAAACCACCTGCCTGACGACAGTCGAGCGCGGCTCATGGATTGGACACGAGAACTGCGTGAGCACTCGACTTCGGCTCGTAACTATCAACGCCTCGGTGGACACTCGGGTAGTGGCTCGTGTCCAACCATTGCGGTGATAAAAATAGCCGAACTCTAACAATGCCTGGAGCTCAGCGCACGTTTTCTACTTTTCCAACCCCAGCGCTTGGCTATGATTAACATTGGCGGCATAGGATGGACACCAGGCCACGTGGTCGCTTGTTCTGGCTCCGAGTTGAGGGGATGAACGATGCTAATATTTCTCGAATTTAATTGCCGATTGCCATTGCTTAGAAAGAAAAACTAAGGCAAGTTTGTTCGGTTGTTAAGTTGAGGAAGTGATTCTAAGTAGTATTTAGCGAAATTAGAAAACTCGTTTCATGGTCCCTTTCACTGTGTGCATGATGTCGCGCGAAAAGCCTGCGCCTCAGCAGTAACAGCGCAAGAACTCTATATAATCAAATCACCACAAACTGGCCCATTCCAGCCGGAAGATAAAGTGTAGGGTCACCAGCCACGTCGCTCCAAACAAAGTCGCAGTCCGAAACTTGAACGCAATTGAGAGGGCACGAGATCGTCAAGCGACTCAACGACGTCGTTATCGGATTCGGTATTTGCGAAGCCGTAAACTTCAAGAGGTATACAATTTGATCGTTCAACTCCATATCATCCTGACTGAATATTTCGGCAGAATCTCGGGGCGAGGTCCTTGTGTTGTTGTTAGGAGGTAATGTGATGAATGTAAATGTAGATAAGACGAAGCGGTGCACGGAGCGATTGAAGAGCACAAAGAGAAGAACAGGAGGAGGCCATAAACAATAATTCCGTAACTCCGTAAGTTTTAGCAGTGCCCTCTATATAACATCTAGTGTCTTGTACGCAACATTATTTAGGGCCTGTTGGCTCAGATCAACCAGCGTCTCCTAGGTAGCAAGGCCTGAGTGATGGGTTTTCTACGTCACATAAAAACGGCCAGCGTGAGTCACAGATTGGACAACAGTGCAGCATCAGCATTTTCCGGGGACCAGTGTGCTCACTCATTTAATGCCAGTCCCAGCTATACGCTGACGCAGCGCTCACCGTTTATTGCGTGCTTCTCACATGCCGCTTGTAAATGCCGTAAATGTATATACAGTGTTACGCCCTTGCTGTGAAGAAGTCTTTGGCTCAACCACCCTTCTTTCTAACTTCATGGGTTATGCGTTAAGCTGATAGACCTGTAAATTAGGGTGCCTACGCTCCATCACTAAACTTCTGTCCAGCACTGTTAAGGCACGGACGGCAGTATGCAAGTTTCGCCAGCACTTGTTTCTTCCGCGGGAAAATAAATAAAAACATTTCCGCTAATGCTTTTGATCAATCAACATTGTTAATTTTCTTCGTCGGAAATATTTTTTTTAATATGTCACGTCTACAATTATGCGTTAATACTGCATGTCGCTCTCATACAATTATTATCTTGAAACCGTGAGTCACGAACTACAAAAAACTCGATGAAGATTCAAAAGAAACATTTTACAATATCACTCTCAAAAGATTTCTTACTGAAGCTCCAGCTAAATATTGGCGATATGTTAATCCCCGAGCCACAAAGAAATGTAATTTCGATAGCAGTCAACAACGAGTTGAAGAATTTAATTATTTATTTTTCATCTGTGTTTACACATGATAACGCAGCTCTTTCCAATAGGAGGAAATTTTTGTGATTATTCCTCCAATTAATGATATAATATTTCAAGAGCACGGAGTTCTAAACTTCTTACTTAATATTCACATTCAAAAAGTCCCGGTTCCGAAGGACTTTCAAATGCATTTTTAATACGGTACACTGTATGGGCCGCTGGTATCTAATAAGATTTTGTCAGTCGTCGATAAGTACTGGTTCTGTACCAAAACGCTGGAATATCGTCAAACGTATTCCCATCCGCAAAGGAGGATCGCGCTTCTGGTGGCGATAATTACCGGCTATATGCCCTTCATTAGTCCATGCTTATAACTTCTTAAACACTTTTTTACGAACTACCTTTTAACGTTTATTAACAATCAGCCTAATATATATCAGTATCAACACGGATTCCGTAAATCTCTTTCTACAACAACCCAACTCAATGAAACCGTGCATGATATTTTCCAAACCATAACAAAACGCAGTCAAATGGGCATAATAGTCTTACACTTAGCAAAAGCTTTTGATAAAGTGTATCATCCTCAGCTATTACTCCAAAATAAGGCCTTATTTTGGAACAAGCTGGTTTCGTTCATATCAATCATCTATATTACAATTTATGAAGTATGGAGGCTGTGTGTCTGGACTTAGTTTCTGTTGCTTTAGTAATACGACACGATAGTGTGCTAGGCCAACTTTTGGTTCTGCTTGTTCATAGACGTCATCTGCTGCGGTATATCAGTCCCAATTAAGTTATTTGCTGATGAGTGTGTGTTGTATAACAAAATTGAAACTGTTCAAGGATAAATTAATTCTAAACGATAATCTGGTCAAAACTAATGCCATATTGTGCGACAAATGGCAAATGGTGCTCAAACCCTCAGAAATCGGTCTTTAATTCAATGACGAGAAAAGAGCCATTCTTAAGTTATGATTATATTGTCACGAATGACGAGATGACAAACAAGGAATAACGAGAAAACTGAAACGTTTAATGGGGCGAACTTGTGCACACAAAACAAAAAAGGAGACGGAAGATAACAGCAGAGCGTCGCGGGCGTCGAAGTCGGCGTTAACAGCAGGATCGAACGCTGGGGCGAGACTGACTGCGGCTCGCCACGAGGAGCCCCTTATGTACACGCGTGGGCTTCTGGAACAATCGGCGTAGAGGGTTCGGCGTGTAGAACATTCGAACCTGAACCAATCAACAAGGTACTCGAAATTTACCAGAAATCTAAATTGAAAGAATAAATAAAAGACGCGTCGCTCCCAAGAATCGAACCCTGGGCTTCGGCACTAGAGTACCACTGGCACGCACGCTCGCTCGCTCGACGCGCGTGGCCATATGACAGGTGATTCCAAACTAGTCTGTGTAGATAAAATAAATATTTAGGATTGACATTCACGAGTGATTTACGATGAAATACTCACGTCACAAATGTATCCCCGAATGCTAACCAGGCTTTCTGGTATCTTAGAAGAAATTCTCGGAAGTGCTTCGTCAGAAAAGAAACACGAAAAACACCTGGCTTACAGAGCCTCCACACGTTCTGGATATGCAAAAATAGTATCGAGGATCCATATACAGTAACAAATTCGTCAAAACTCGATGAAGTACAACGGCTTGCATCCAAGTTTAGGTATGTTTTAACAAATACCATCGTTCCTATTCACCCACTGAACCCTGTACACTTGCCGAACTCCCTGCTCTTATGTTAAAAACGAAGCGAGATCGACGAAAAATTGATTTTTCTAATCGTTCATGGCTTAGTTAAAATCGATAAAAATAATTACATGGATGTGCACTTTGGGGAATGTACGCGACACCGTCATAATATGTGCATTAGGGAACCAGCGGTCAAAAATGCTTGTTTTAAATTTACTATCTTTCCAAGAGCAATTAGGGACTGCAACGAAATTCCTTATCAAACCGTCGTTATAACAAATGTTTCCAGTTTTGTGAAAAACATAAAAAATACTAGCGTTTCACAAGATGTCATGAATTTATGATTTCTTATCTGATTGTAGGTATTGATGTTTTTTATTGTGTGTGCATAAATGTTTTCTTTTATGGCATATACCAGTCCTGTAATAGCTGCAAGGGCTGACAGATTCAATAAATAAATACATCTACCACTGCTGATAAGCAGCTTACTAATCTAGCCAAAATTACTTTCTAAAAAACTCGTTAATTTTTGAGCGGTTTCAAAAAAGTCTATACGTCGCTTTCTTCTAGTTTGCGTTTCACCAGATACCTATAAAGAGCTCTTCGTGGATTGATTGTACTTTCGGTGATTTGTTCGTCCTCTCCGAATAAAAACTGGGAGCATTTGCCAAGCCTATTCTACGTTTCACGATAACCTGGCAAACGGCGAAGGCTGCTGCATTAGTGAGCCAATTAGCGCGTCCAAACGAGGCGCGTGACAAGCTCTCGTAAGTGTACCCTTCTCCTGCGGAGAGCTCAGACATCCTTCGATCCGTCACTGTGATTAACACGAGGGAGCCGCGCCAGTCGAGTTTTCCCAGGTAACGGTGAAACGAAGCCTCAAGAGAACGGCTCCGGCAGGACCAGCGGGGAAAACAGCGCCTGTTCTTTGTCTCCCGTCGCCCTTAGAGGAGTGGAGTGCACAGTCTCGCCTTTCCTCGACCGAAGCAGGTTCCACTAAACTAATTAATGTTTTTTTTTTTTTTAACTTTAGTTTCGGGAGGTTTTGCCGTCGCGAAAGCTGGACTTCCTTCCCTAAAGGCGTAAAAGGGCACAACGTGCAAAGCCCGGCGCCGCTGGATGAGGATGATGTGACCGTCGACACGCGAGCCTTTTAAACAATTTGTCTTTTTCCTGTATGCCTCCGCGCATGCGTGCACCCTGTTTCTTGACCTTTGCTTTCCGCTTTCGCCATTTTCGGATGTCATCGTTCTGCACGACTACAATTGTCAGCACCTATGTAAGCACGTATTACGTCTTTTTTAACGATTGTACAAGGGTACAATTGGTACGACGCCAATGTTTTCTGGCGGGTGGATGAGCGTTGGGTGGATGGAAACACGTTTATGAAAACCACATTAGTGGGGGCGGTTGCGCTATGGCATGACCCCTTTAGGAAAGATGTGCAGTTGGAGAGTTTTGCTGAGGCCTGTCTTGTCGAAGAAGTAGATTATAGATGAACGTTTGGCTGCCCTTCATTTGTAGTTCGCTCACAACCCCCTGACGGAGTTCGGTACTCGATAAATGTCCATTCGCAAAAGTGGACAGCTTAAACGCGCCATAGTTTACACAAATAAACCTGTTACAACCGTTTCTTGTTCTTTTTTGCACGGCTGGATTGGTTCAATCAAAGTATTGTGTGCTACGCTTTTTTTTGGTTTGTTCAGTACCATAACGAATACCATATTTGTAGGGTCCCATCTTCTTGGATAAAGCCAATAATGATTTAAAAACAAAATGACTTTCGTCAGTAAAAATTTATTTAATTAAAATTATCATAAAAAAAGCAACCCCAAAATAGGAGGTTACGATGGCCAGAAAGAAAGACGCTTTTGTACAATTAAGTTTGGTCCACGCACAGGTTCAGCGGTCATCACGAGATGCCTCCCCAGATTCCTTCAAAATATCGTCAGTATTGACCAAAAAAGGCTCACCATTTAACCCGTAAGGGTTCCTTCAGGAATACGGGGTATTGCAATTCTGGGTTACGACACAAAGCGCTGTTTTTCGTTTTCCAGATTGAACTTCTTAGAAGAAGGTAGGGGTTGTGATTGCATAACCGTGAAAGCTATGAACTCTTAGATTCCATAGGAGGGACAGCTGAGGCTTCGATCCCACCACTCCACCCCGCGTAGCAGCAGGGAGAACCGGCAGACTAGGATGAAAAGAAAACAAGCTGTCGAACGACTACGTCAAGGGGTTCAGTCATTTTAGTGTGTGTTTTTCAAGATTTTGTCATGCGACAGTTAGGTTTTCATTTTTATGGCATATTACCACTCCTGTAATAGCCCTGCAAGGGCTGACAGATTCAATAAATAAATACATCTACCACTGCTGATAAGCAGCATACTCTTCTAGCCAGAATTACTTTCTAAAGAACTCGTTAATTCTTGAATGGACTAATGTAATGCGGTTTAAAAACAAATCTATACGTTGCTTACTTCAAGTTTGCATTTCACCAAATACCTATAAAGAGCTCTTCGTGAATTGATTGTACTGTCGCCGATTTCTTCGTTCTTTCCGAATAAAATTGGCAGGCTTGCCAAGCCTATTTTATGTTTCACGATAACCTGGCAAACGGCGAAGGCTGCTGCATTAGTGAGCCAATTAGCGCGTCCAAACGAGGCGCGTGACAAACTCTCGTAAGTGTGTCCTTCTCCTGCGGAGAGCTCAGACATCCTTCGATCCGTCACTGTGATTAACACGAGGGGGCCGCGCCAGTCGAGTGTTCCCAGGTAACGGTGAAACGAAGCCTCAAGAGAACGGCTCCGGCAGGATCAGCGGGGAAAACAGCGCCTGTTCTTTGTCTCCATCAGCCCTTAGAGGAGTGGAGTGCACAGTCTCTCCTTTCCTCGACCGAAGCAGGTTCCACTAAACTAATTAATGTTTTTTTGTTTTTTTAACTTCAGTTTCGGGAGGTTTTGCCGTCGCGAAAGCTGGACTTCCTTCCCTAAAGGCGTAAAAAGGTACAAACGTGCAAAGCCCGGCGCCGCTGCGAAGTGTGGATGAACATGATGCGACCGTCGACACGTGAGCCTTTTAAACAATTGGTCTTTTTTCTGTATGCGTCCGCGCATGCGTGCAACCTGTTTCCTGACCATTGCTTCCCGCTTTCGCCATTTTTGGAGGTCATCGTTCCGCACGAACACTATTGTCAGCACCTATTTAAGCACGTATTACGTCTTTTTTAACGATCTCATTTTCAGAATCGGTAGCAGGGGGGGGGGGGGACATAAAAACAATTAATACCTATACAATGGTGCGACGCCAATGTTTTCTGGCGGGTGGATGAGCGTTGGGTGGATGGAAACACGTTTGTTAAAACCACATTAGTGGGGGTGGTTGCGCCCTTTAGGAAAGACCCCTTTAGGAAAGATGTGCAGTTGGAGAGTTTTGCTGAGGCCTGTCTTGTCGAAGAGGTAGGATTATATAGATGGACGTTTGGCTGCCCTTCATTTGTAGTTTGCAGACAACCCCCTGACGGCACTCGTTACTCGAAAAATATCCATTCGCAAAAGTAGACTGCTTAAACGCGCAATAGTTTGCACGAACAAGCCTGTCACAACCGTTTTTTTTTTTTTTTTCACAGATGGATTGGTTTAATTACAGTATGGTGTGCTACGCTTTTTTTGGTTTGTTCACTACCATAATGAGATACCTTATCTGTAGGGTTCCGCATTTTTGGATAAACTCGATAAAGTAAAAAAATACAAACGACTCGCCTGTAAAAAGTTATTTAATTCGGATTTATAACAAAAAAAAACAAAACCCTCCAAAATAGGAGGTCACAATGGCCAAAAAGAAAGACGCTTTTCTACAAATAAGTTTGGTCCAAGCACAGGTTCAGTGGTTATCACGAGATGCCTCCCCAGATTCCTTAAAAATCTCGTAGTATTGACCAAAGAAGGCTCACCGTTTATCCCGTAAGGGTTCCTTCAGGAAAACGGGGTATTGCAATTCTGGGTTACGCACACAAACCGCTGTTTCTAGTTTTCCAGATTGAACTTCTTAGAAGAAGGTAGGGGTTGTGATTGCATAACCGTGAAAGCTATGAACTCTTAGATTTCATAGGAGGGACAGCTGAGGCTTCGATCCCACCACTCCACCCCGCGCAGCAGCAGGGAGAACCGGCAGAATAGGATGAAAAGAAAACAAGCTGTCGGACGACTACGTTAAGGGGTTTAGTCGTTTTAGTTTGGTTTTCTCACTCTAAACAAAGGTAAATAAAGAAGAAGGTATCACCTTTACATTGTTTTGTCCCATATAATACACGCCAAAACTTCATTTCGATCGTACAAGCCTTGAGTCGAACAGACGGCCTCAACGTTTTACGAGGGGCTTGATAGCCGTGCGATATAACTTTTTTGAATACCTAAAGTACGTTAAAAGACCACACAAAAAAACACTGAGTTTTTGCAGTAAGACCACAAAAACCCCGATTATTATTTTTTTGTAGTCAGTAACACGTACATTAGCTATTTTAATAAGTCGTACCACACGGCTATCAAGCCCTCTCGTAAAATTTTGGGCCGTCTGTTTGACACAAGACGCTGTACGTCGAATTAAAGTTTTAGGTGTATTCTAGGGGACAAAGAGTGTAAGAATTCACCTTTTTTTCTGAGAGTGTTGAAGTTTTGTCGTGCGACAGTGAATATCATGACACTGGCGCCACAGGTATTGGGGCGCCAGTGTCATGTGGTACACGTACGCGTTCTTATACATCTAGTAATTAACCCGCCGGTTAATATATTTTTGTTTTTAACCTTAAAAACTTGGCAACAGCAAAAATAAACTCTCTACTTCGAGGAATTGTGAACCTAACAGAAACAAACTTCGATAAACTCCAAATATTCGGCAAAAAACAAACTCCGAAAAACACTCTCTGAATTTCACGAACAATAAACTTGAAAACATGGAATCCCACTTATCTGCAATATAAGTCACCTGGCGCCGAGTCAAGACTGTTTTTACTAGTACGTTTATTTTTAAATTTGAATAACGCGAACTGAATTGAAAATGGTTACAGCAACAATTTACTGAGCCCTCGATGCGGTGAATGTTTGGCCCGCTCCTGTAGCTTCTTGAAAGCTGGTCAAGTACCTGAGGGAAACGTCACTGACACATTGCCTCACCGAAGCCCTTCAATCCAAAAATGTCGATTGAAAGATAGCAACAAACACACATGTCAATGGGATGTTCGAGCAATTAGGAAGTGTACATGGTCTCGCGTTGGCTGTCGGTCCACACAGCATGACTGTTTCGAATGTATCTATGGTAGTGTGCTTTCTGTATCCTCCGGACTTTGATTCCGGACATAAGAAACCATAGTTGCAGTATTCCCAGAATTCGCCTTTTCACTCCAGGCGTTAAATTTGTGTTTAAATAAAATGCATCGACTGGCTTTTTTAGGTTATTTTGGTTTTCGCAAGAGGCATATTTTGTTATACCGATTATAAATACATTGGTAGATTCCATCACGCGATCTTATACAGGACAAGAGGTTGAGGAGTGGCCCATTTTTTGTAAACTACCAGTTCATATAAATATATAGTGTTGTGCCGTCAGTAAATAAAGATATAGGGAAAAAAAGGCAAGATAAAAATACTCCCTATTACATCTCTTAACATTTTTAGAAGGTTCGACACTGCGCTGGGAAAAAAACGGAACAATAGCTTGGCCTCGTGTTTTTTTTTTTGTTAGTCGTCTTTACACTTTTGCGACAGACAGTTCATTTCAAAAAAAAAAACAGTCGGAAAGTTATCAAATGTATGCATTCATCAGAGTCAAACTGCTCAGCGTTGAAAGGCTTATGTTTTATAAAACCGTCGTCTGCCTTAACAAAATCTACGTGCTTCTCTAGCCCTGCAATAGCAAAGTGCGCGATTGTTAAACTGTTTTATGCTCTTAAAATGTCATTTCCCAACCTAATGATGATGTTCAAATTGAGGGCAGCGAGCAGCATCTGAAAGTCAGGACCGTTGAAGGGGAGTCGCCTGTTAGGCGAGAGTGCCAGCCAAGAACCCTTTGTCGCGGCCATGGAGTTCCCGAAAGGCGGAAGCGACCCAAAAGTGCTCATTTCCGGAAGTCGTGGCTTTTTGGCGGATGACCCCGCTGTGTTCATTCATCGCATCTCCACTCTTCCATTTCTGAACTGTTAGGGCAACGGCGGATGAAGCTGCCTCGATGCGCATGCGCAATGACATTAAACCCTCATTTGTCATTCCACTACCTCAGAGGATGACGGATGGGACGACAAAAGATGGGCCTTGTCCAAAGCTCGTCACGCAATAGATAGACTTCGACCAAGCATATGCTTTAAACATATGACGTCGTAACCACGACCCTAACGGCCGTCGGAACAAACTGAGCTTACCGACGGTCGGTATGGTTCTAGAGCAGTGTAGCCGTAGCTACCAGACGGCCTTACATTCTGTAGAAATGTTACAAGTCCTGATTTTCCTCCAGAGCGGTTTCACGTGACTTACAGACGGCTCGAGCTCTCGCGAGGTTTAATACTGGTGAGCTTTAACCCCCCATGCATTTTCATGAACGGAGACGATGTTCGGTATAGCCTCTGCGCGCAACAGACTGCAAGTGCCGTATTGCCCGCGTAGCATGCAACTCCGATGATATAAATCAAGGTCCATCCAGCTACATCCAGTGATGGAATCCACGAAATCGGTGACAAGCACTACGGCTTTCTGTGGAAAGTGCTCGTAAGACGCCCCCCCCCCTCCCCTTACTGGCATTGCGGCAACAATGGTGCTAGGTTTAATTTTACATGACATGTACAAAACAAAAATCTTGCAGATTCTGTACATAATATAATGCAATTCCATGCCGAAAACAACAACACAAAAAGAAAACACGGTGAATAACTATTTTTTTTTTTGAGCTGAAGGATTGTCATATTAGACAGAACCTAAAGAACACGACAATGAGACTGAAGCAATTTCGTTGTTTCTTCTTTTCTAAAGAATAAACTATGTAGAGGCGTCCCCCTCTAACGAAGAAGAGGATGCCGTGCGGCAAAGCAAAGTGCGCGCACTTTTGGACGACGCAACGTGGGCGATGTATGCGCGGGCGCTCGTGGACTAAACAGAACTCTTTCACCTTGACTCGGTGTCGGTCGCAACATCCATTCCTACCTCGCGACACGAATATCAAACGCGCCTACAAACTACCAACACTACGACTTCTTCCGGGTTTCTACAAGCCTGTCTCTTGCCGTCGAAACCTTAAAAGTACTCAGTATGCAAAAAAAAAAAAGAAGAAAGGCTTCACGACTTTTTTGTAATATGACCGTCCCAAATTGCAGGGAGCACCTAATCAGGAAACATTATAACGAACCTCTAATGTAGTAAGGGCCGCTCTACCGAGCACACAAAGGAACCTGGTGGAGTTTTCTTTTATTAAGGAAGACACCTAAAGCGAATCTGTCTTCTTCAGGTTCTGCGAGGAGCACCAAGGCGCAAGCCAGCCGCCTGAAGGATCGCTCTCCATACTTGGAGCGGCGAAGGAGTCGGCGCTCCATCGGCTGATAAAGTAGTCCTAACGAGCCGGGGTTCCGGCCGGGGATTCTTTTTCGCCGTCTTGTTGCCATTATTTCCTCATTTTTCTTCCAGGCGGTGTAAAGAAAGCGATAGCGCTCTCTGTCTCTCTCTCTAGATATATATACATATTTTCCCAGTTTTCTTCTGTCTCAAATTAAGTTAGCAGACGCCCTTTTTTTAGTGAGAGATTTATTTATAGCGGGGATAAATTGTTTTTATTTGTCTTACGAATTAGTAACGTCGCCATAGTTCGAAAAGTTAATTTTTCATCGCGTTGCTCCGCTTTATTTTTGTTCAAAGAAAGGCCTTCCTGATTTAGGAGATAATCGAATCATAAATTAGGCGATCAAATTCACAAAAAACGCTTCGACTTCACGTAATTAAATCCGTGTTTTTTTCTTTAGCTTATCGCACCGATTATAGGGACGTACAATATCTGCCGTGCATTAAACATGGCCTTAATCAATATCATTAATTAATTGTCAGCGCCCTGTCTGTGTGTTTCTTCGTCTCGGTCCTACCTCTTTCAGCGCTGTTCCCAAAATGCAAGTATGCACCACCAACTAGATCAACTACATGCATTGTCTCATTAATTAAAGCGTGCTATACAAACAAGCATGACAAGTGTAAGAAGAAAGATGGACGAAGAGTCCATGAGTGAGTGTGACGCATCCTCCTTTGTATTAGGGAATTGTAGTAGACCGTTTTTCTCCTCCGCTACGGTATCCGTGAAGAAAACGCCGCAGCTGCGCATGCGCGCCGCCAGCCTTGTCTGCATAGTGCAACGTCTTGCGGCGGATTACGGAGCGCTATCCGGTTGCTTAGCGGGCTGCGGAAACGGTCTACTACAATTCCCCAATGAGACCGCCCCGTTCCGTAAAAGCTTAACGTGAATAGCCAAATACAGCCATGTCATATAGAAAAAAGGACATGTATTTTTTTTCAACGTGAAACGTTTTTGGCATTTTGCTCCAGATTTCATGAAGTCTCATTTCGTTAAGCTGCGGCCTGTAACGTCCCATAATGCAACGCGCACTGTGTTGCATTATGGGGCCTCCTGACCTACACACCAATTCAGTTTTTCCGCTGAACTTAGCACGGAAGTTGAGCCGATGTATAAGTCACGTGACATCACGTGACGTGACGTCAATTTCTCCGTTAAATTTAGCGGGAAAATTAACTTCTCGTGACCTACACACCAACCTCCCTTACCTACATACCATGATATTCAAATAAAGGGAGTTCATCGGTAAACACTTCACCAAACAGGGGGTTTATATTTTGAAGTTCATTTATAAGGAGAAAGTGTTACATCATCTTCTTGTAGCAAAGAAAATTTGTTTCGTTTTCTCTGAGATTTACCACACGTCAGAACTTTTTAGGGTTCGTTTCTAATATACTAGTCAAGGCGTGGTTGAAAAAAAAATGGTATTTCGCTTTTCTAATTTTATTTTTGCAAGAACGCGCACGTACTTCATACACTAGCCAGTCATGCTCCGTATCCAAATATTTGTCCCTTCTGAAAAGTCTTTTCTTTTATAAGATCCCACGCTTTACGCTTCGCGAGAACCAGAGACAGCTTTCACTTGGAGTAATAACCAAATTCGGAACTAAATACTCCCGTTATGAAATTAATTTGTTTTAGAGCGCAGCTCTTAGGCGCCCGTTTCCGGCTTGAGCGGCGTCGCCGTCGGCGTAACCGCGCGGTACATTATGAGAAACGTCCCATAATGCAACGCGCGGGTCTCACTCGTGACCCGCGTGTTGCCTTATGGGACGTTTCTCATAATGACATCACACGTGACGTCACGAGTGACGTCACTAGAGTCCCGAGGGTCCCGCGCGTTGCGTTATAGGAGACGTCCCATGATGCAACGCGCGGGTAACTCGTGACCCGCGCGTTGCATCATGGGACGTTTGTAATAATGACGTCACGCGTGACGTCACGGTCAGTCGTCAAGGTCACGACGAACGTATGCCTCCTCCTTCGTACCCTCGCCTCCTCCTCCTCAAGAGCTGCGCTCTAATTCGTCATTACAGGGAATTGTAAATGTCTTTAATTTTTTTTTCTTAGAGATAGCCAATTATGCTTTATTGAGCATTCCAGGTTATGGCTCTCATAGTGCCCTAGAAAATCCAACAAAGATGCTTCGATGGTATTGATTTTCGCCTTAGAATAATCATGTGCGACCCTTTTAAAATCTACTCAGCTAGTATTAACGGCTTTATTGTTGAAGTAAACAACTCGATGATTGCTAATTTTACCAATAACACGCACAGGCATGTTTTCGGGATTGGAGCCATGTCCCCTGAGACTTTCTGTAAGGCTGTCTCAAATAAACTGATATAAAATAACAAACAAACAAACAAGGTCCAGAACAGCATTATTGACAAGCAAGGCTCATTGACAAGCTGTTTAAGTAAAAATAATTTGACAGATTTATAAAACGTGAGGATTCTTCTATTTGTGAACAGGTATTGAGCACTTCAAGACTGAACCAGTCAATTCTGGTTAAATAAAATCATCCACCGAAATGAGCACTGACCGTGGATACTTCGACTGAACATGTTCGAAAATATTCGTCAAGTTCTTAACAAAATAACAGTTAGAATCAGGAAAACGATAAAAAAATCTGACACTCATATTTTGAAAGGCAACACCAGAAATAGATACCCAAAGGGTTTCAAGAGGGAGTCAATTGGCAGCACAGTGCAGATAATGTCCTTTTGACCCGCGATAATCACGCACACCGCCCCGTTTGTACGCTCCATTTTTATGAAATATATTAAAGTTGGACCTTTATAGTAAACTATAATTCACTACCGTATCGGAAAGCAATGTTTCGGTTCCAACGACTCCTTCAGGTGAACAAGATATGATGCCGCTCCACGAGCTCATCTTGCTTTGACAGCAGGCTTCGAAAATATGGCAACAAAAAGGAAAGAGGAGGCATTCATTGCGGGGGAGAACAGTTTTTTGG
>JAZHYW010015726.1:0-10269 GCA_037355805.1 Ixodes ricinus
TCAGCAGAACCCATCCTTTGGGAATGATTATCTACGTTAATGCGAATAGCATCAAACGGTGCGGAGTTATGCGCGTTCGTCAGGTGGCCGGCACACTCTAGATACGCCAGCCCACTCTTGAAGGCGATTCTAAATTTGTTGACACTTTCACAGCCCTGCGCACGATCTCCGCAGCCCAGCACGTGCGTTTGTGTCACTTAGGAAGGCGAGCAAAGCACGCGCCATACGCACAAACACTCAAAATGGTACCGACCAGACTTTCATGGCGTCTCAGCTAGTCTCAACCAACGGTACTCTAAGCGGTTGTTTATATCTTTACCATAGGACGCGCCTTACACAGCGCTGTCACAGCTACCGGTGCGCGCGCGTTCCATGCACGAGGGCTCATTCCGCTCTCGTGAGGGTGAGCACGGCCGCTACATCACCCTCTCCCGAGCGCGGGAGAGGGTGAGCTAGAGGCAGTGCTAAGCCTCACGAGGCGGAATAAGCCCTCGTGCATGGAACGCTGCCGCGATGGTAAGATATAAACAGGTGTTTAGAGTGCCTTGAATGACTGCCTTCATAGCTCTGTGGTTAGCGCGTCTGCCTGCTGATCAAAGGGTCAACGGTTCGAATCCCGCCGGCGCCGGTCTTTTTTATTTATTTATCGACCCGCGGCGTAAGAGGTTAGATAGCCAGATAGATATATAGATAGATAGATAGATAGATACATAGACGAAAAGTGCGTGAAGTATCCAAAGAATGCTATTCGCATTAATAAACCAAGTAATTATAACGCTGGCAAGCAACTGGCTAAGACAGGCCAATGTTGCCCAGTCTAAGTCAATCGATTACCAATGTTGGTAACCCATTGGCTAAGACAGGCCAACGTTAGCCATGCCCTACCGCAATCGATTACCAATGCTGGCAACTCATTGGTTAACATAGACCAATGTTGGCCAGCCTAAGCTAATTGATTACCAATGTCTGCAACCAATTGGCTAAGACAGGCCAATGTTGGCCAGTCAAGCCAACCGAGTGCCAACGTTGGTAAGTCATTGGTTGAGATTGGCCAATGTTAGCCGCCTAAGCCAATCGATTACCAACGTTGGCAAGTCATTGGCTGAGATAGGCCAATGTTGGCCAGCCTAAGCTAATCGATTGCCAACGTTGGCAAGACGTTGGCCAAGACAGCTAATGTTGGCCAGCATAAACCAGTGCACCACCAACATTGGTAATACGATGGCCGCATTGGCCCAACATTGGACCATTGTTTGCCGATTGAATACCAATGTTGGCCCGACGTCGTGTGCTACCTGGGTTGTATTATTTTATTCGTTTGCCGTAACTTACTTATTTCTGTAGCTTCGCATTAGCCATCCTTTTGTAAGTTTGTAAGGTGTTAATTTTGGCATGCAGTTGCTTCTTCACCACGTTTGTGCATCACGCGGATGCTGAGTTGGCGGCACGTCTTTTGCCCGCCATGTTGGAAAGGCTCTCCGTCTGCTTCGGGTCACGGGGATACTGTGAACGTCTGCGCAAGTGAGTTTTCTTATCGTTTACATTTATGTCACTATGTATTATTCTTGTTAATCAGTATTTACTGAAATCAAGTATGACTGCTCTATTTAACTGCTGCGATCCATGTGTGGCATTACTGCTATTATCCTTGTGGTACTAGGCATTACCTGCATTCACAACATCAATGTAGAGAGATGTCACTCTCATGATCATACCTCAGGGATGCCCAGCTATGCTTGCACACAGTCCACATCTGTTTGCTGTGTGAAAGCACAGGCCAACGTTACTAGAACTCTCAGTTGGGAAACTGCCATAGAAACTGCTCTGAAAAAGTGGCACCGATCCGTCCACGAGAACCGAGCTAATGGCGATCACAACGCCGCCATTTCTCCCGCAGCGGCCAGTCGAGGAACTGCACGTGACTTCAATTTTCAATGTAATCGGCCATTTTGGGGCCAGAACAGATACTGTGGAAAGGGCTTCGAGGTACCGCCCCCGTCTCCCAAGCGGACGCGCCGCGGAGTACTACTAGGTTAATATGCGCCTAGCTCGGGACGCGCTACCTGAAATCACCGCTGAGGCACGGTTGTATAAAAACAATATTAATTGTACTGCAAAACTTGCAACCTAAAAATTTTAGAAAACAACACGCGCCCCCGTTTTGTACTAATCTCCAATAAACGTTACTGCAAAAAGAGTTTTTTTCGTTGGTTTTGACGCAAAAACATGCTTTCTAAAAGCTCAAGGCGACTACAGTTAAGACAAATGATACAGAGTGGCCCTGTTGTTGCATTTAGCTCGGTCTCGGTGGACGCCAGCGGCCCAGATTTCAACGGTGAGTTTCCCAACTGAGAGTTCTAGTAACGCTGGCACAGGCTGAGCAAATGTTTTGCTATGCTTAAAACACACTTAAGCTGGAGAACCTTTTCCTCTGAAAAAATGTGGTTGCTCAAATCCTTTTAATTGATTTGGTATTCTGGAGTTCCCAGAGTGATCCAGAGTTACTCTGGAGAGTTCTCCAGAGTAACCGCCTAGGGTACTGGGAGGAGTTCCCTAGAGAAACCCTGGGGCACTCACCTGTATAACTCTAAGGAACTCCAGGGTAACCCTGGAGTAACCCTAGTTTGCTGTAGGAAGTTCTCCAGGGTTACTGTAGTGTTACTCCAGGGTAACCCTGGTGAGATTTTGGTCTTACTCAAGTATTATTTTAGGGTTACTCTAGTGCTACTCCAGGGTAACCCTGGAGGTTTTTTTGGGGTTACTCTGGGGAACCCTTGGGTTCCTAAAAGGGCCACTTGGGACTGTGTCCTACAGCACTTCCCTGTCTCACTTCGGTGTGCAGAGCCCTTGCAGACGTGTTGCCCAAGCTGTTTCGGAGGTTTCCCAGATGACGTTTCTCCTGTCGGCCGAGCTTGTCGACTTCCTGAGCCACACGGCGAGCTGCGACACAGCCCCGGACTTCTTTACCAACCTGGTCAGCGGATCCACGCTTCCTTTGCTGGGTGTACTCTGTTCTTTTAGGTCGTGGAACTTCTCCCTAATGGGTTCTGAAACTACAATATTTACTTGATTGTAAGTCGAACCCTCACACAATGCATGTCAGCAAAACGAAAAAAAAAAAAAAAGTTAGACTTTAAAGTGCATTGTGCCTTAAACGATGACATTGGCAATGTCAATGGCAAACAATGGCAATGGCAACCTCGTCACACGTCAAAAATGCCGAAGCGTTATTCAAGTTAGGAAGCACGTGCTGGAGGCGAGAAAACTGTTCCTGTCATCATCGCAGCTACATTCCCAAAACGCGTCGTCGGCATCGCCTAACGAAATCTTGCACTTCACAAATGACATCATCAACGTCATCTTCCATGCTTTTATCGTCAGTCGCGTCGCACGTCATGGGTAGGAATTGATTGCACGTTTCTGCGACTTACGTTGCAAGCCAGACCTCTAACTACGAAAAGCATCCAGACATATCCCATTTTGGCCCGTGGAAGCCTCTTCGTTTGCTGTCACAGTTAAAAGATCCTATGTCGTTGCAGACGCCACTGGCGCACCACTTTCTTTGACAGGTCAAAATTTCCTCCAGCAGTGCAGTTGTTGGTTGCTTTGGATGAAGAATGGCCTTTAATGAGTATCGAAAACCTAAACTGCTTGGACCACGCATGTCAGTACAGAGAAACATAGTTGGCGCTTCAGCACGGTCGCACGATCTTGGCACTTTACAAAACAATGTGTGACCGGGTCTCTATCACACGAGCGACTGACATTTTAGTGAACAGAAATCATTTGAGCGAATTGACCTTTTAGCGAATTGCTGGGGCACTGTTAACCCCTCCACTGCATTCATGCTGCTTGCGGCGACAGTCTGTGGCGGCTCATTACAAAAACGTTAACCCACCTGGCCCACCTGTAAACGCCGCTACGCAGCGGCCGACCATTTGCTAAAGTGTCTTTCGATGAAAACTAGGCGTTCGCTAAAATGTTGTTTGACCAACTCAGTGCCACCCACGTGTGATTGTACATTGTGCGAAAACAAGCAGTGGGGAGTGAGGCTGTTCCAGCGGCGGTTCCGGTGTGGCTCTTACATCAGGTGCCTCCACCCCCAGTGTACTGCACGCCACTCACAGCCATGGATTTAGGCTGATTTGCGAATTGTGATCAGCATGATCGTGATTCGCAAATCAGGGCCAGTGCACGCAAATTAGCCCAAGCACACATAATGGCAATATGCTACAGGTACAGCTGGCTGAACTCGTAACAAGCCGAGGTGTTTTTGATAATGCGATTGTTTCGTCTTATTTGGTGGTAGATACTTTAGTTCCGATTGTAAGTCGACCCCCCTCCCCATTCAGATTTTCAGATACAGTAAACTTTTGTTACGATCTCGACTTTTCGTTTAATTCGATCGTGTCAAAAGTCCCGGCGAGCGCCCATACATTTCTACGGGAGAAAAAGCTCGATAGTTCGAACTCGGGAAGACTTTGCATCGGATAATTCGTCCTGAGCGAATGCGCGCGGGCTCACATTGCACGCACCACGGCAGAAAAACCACCAACCTACGGCGAAACGCGGCCCTTTGCTGCAAGGCCGAACGTGCGCCTGCTCCTCTACGCCGTTGAGATGGACCGTAGCGAATGACACGAGCCCGCTCAACGAATCTGGCATGGAGTAGCGCGGAGAACATAGCACGTGGTCGGGCGCGCACGAGCCAGCGCGCGCTCTTTCGAAGCGTTTTTTTCTGCAGCATTGTGTGCGCTCCATCTTGCACACCGAAAAACGTAAATTCTCTTTTCCTTTTTTTTCCCCGACGGTTTGGCTGTCCGGCGCCAAAGTCGGCTCGAAGCTTTCTCAGCGAGCGCACTCAAAGCGCTTGTCTGTAGCATCGTGTGCGGCCCACATGCGCGTCGGAAAACGCGAATTCTCTTTTCCTTTCTTTCTTTGTTATTTTTTTGTCGGCAGGCTCGGCGCCAAAGTCAGCTCGTAAAACTTAATTTTTTTTTTTTTTTTGTGCGTGATGTTTTGGTGTCGTGACGCTTGGTTACGCGTGGCTCGCCGAAGCCTCCTTTTGGACACGGACACGCGTTTTAAGCGCAGACGGCAGCAGACGATCCGTTAGTACCTTAAGCAATAAAAGGAAGTTTAATTTTAACCGTTTTTGTCTTTTTTTAATTCGATCATTCGGATAATTCGACCAAAATTCAAGGTCCCGTTGAGGTCGAATTAACGAAAGTTTACTGTAATGAAAAATGGGTTGACCTACTATTATGTAAATACAGTGGTTTGCGGGGAACCAGAGGATCCCCAGAGCACCTTCAGTACAGTTCTCCAGAGTACCTTCAGGAGTTTTCCAATCTCCCAAATTTCCTCGATTGATGCATTGATGACTATGAGCCAGTCAGTCCCTAGTCAGTCGAGAGAGGTGGGGATTCCTGGAGATTGAAAGGCTGTCACGCTTTACGTGATAGATTTCTAGGTGATGTTTTGCAGCAGATACCCGAGTGTGTTCCATGTAGGGTTGTCGTGACACGTTACGTCACAGTGTGATGCGATGCCATGGTGGCACCATGGTGCCATGTCAGATACCATTGTCAAGTGACGTGATGCCATGATGACGTCACATTGTCAAGTGACGTCATAGTGTCTCAGCGACATCATACTGTCATGCGATGTTGGACAGTCATGTGACACCGGGAAAATTTCTCCGCTGAATTAAGTGATAAAATTTATCCATTAAATCTATTGGGAAAATACCTGTGTACGGCGTGACGTCAGAGTGTCGTGTCGCATCACATTGTCAAGTGACGTGGTGTCGTGCGACATCATAGTGTCACATCACGTCGCTCCGTCACGCAACACCGGAAAAATCTTTCCGCTAAATTAGGTTTGAAAATCTATCCGTTAAATTTATTGGGAAAATGTCGGTGTGCGACGTGATTGTGTATATAGTTGGGGCTCTTCGTTTTTGGGTTTTATTTTTTGCCAACGACTATTTTAACGTCTGTTCAAAAACTATGGTGACATAGTTTAGGGAATCTGCAGGGTCAGCGCGATGAACTAAGTCAATAGAGGAGAGAAATCCTAAACGAGGACACACGGAGCACAATGAGCAGGTGACCATTGGAGCAAGATAAAACTTAGTCTAAGTTTGATCTTGTTCCGATGGTTCTGTCCCCATTGTCATCCGTGTGTCCTCGTTAAGGTTCCCCTTTCTCTGTTTTGCCCCTTAACTTAGGGGTTCAAAATATTTTTAATAAAGACGTCAAAATGAAAAAAAAAAGAATTCCCCATTCAGGAAGTGATGTGACGGACGTGAAAATAAAAATAAAACCCAAAACTGAAAAACACTATGTATAGTCTATTTGATCAGTGAGAACAGGAGTCCCAGCTGGAGGCTGACCCAGCACTCTAGCCGAATCTGTGCCGCGCGCTGGCTTCCTGCGGGTGGCGTAGCCAAACCAGCACTACAATTTTTTTTTTCTGGGAGGTATTGGCTTAGTGTTCTTTGCAATTTAGGAGAGGAGGGGATTAGGAGGATCTTGCTGAAGATTGAGGTCATGCATCTACCTGCCTTTGAAGCCAAGACTGGCTGGTCTCATATTAACCAGCTTTTGTCTTTCCGTTGTCTTCATACCAGGTGTGGGCAGTAGGGGAGTTTGCCTCGCCCAATGAGAGCTCGCTGTTCACCCCGCGGGTGATCACGGACTACTTCGAGGTGCTCGAGTGCGTCACGTTTGAGATGTTGGGTTCTCCCACCCTGCTGCAGCGGGAGCGCCGACTAAGGCTGCTTTGCGTCCTCATCACTAGCCTCAGCAAAGTAAGTGTCTTCTGTTCGTAAAGAGTCAGAGTAACTGGTTTCACCGCTCACTCGAAAGCACGAGCGATTGTTCCTTCATTGTAAATTTCCTTTCACATAATTTTGCATTAGACACATCTTTCAGAAGAATGGAAGCACGAGCGAATGCTCCTTCAGTGTAAATGTCATCCAAAGTAATTTCGAGTTCGACACTGTTTTATAAGATTGGGAGCGTGGGCCATTGTATCACTATCTCAGAAGAATCGTACCCTATTCTTACTGTCATTGAATAAGGATTGCTGCACTTGGAATGGTGTCTTCTACGCTTTCTCGTTTCCTAAAAAGGTACAGCATATACCCAAAAACTCCTGGATTTTTTCGTAAAAAAATTTATAGGAACCCTGTGCTGTCAGCCATCGGAGCCTATTCAATACTGTACGAGTGTCACATGACCTTTGGGAGGGAGCAGCGACACGTGGGGCTCATAGTCAAGTAATGCGCTTGCAGCACTGGATTTGCTGGGATTGCTCGTAGCATCCGGCGTGGTCCATCTTACGGAATATGGCATAAAATCCTGTATCAACACCCTCCCCAAGAGGTTGCCCGTCCCGTTTTATTGGCAAATTATTCGTAACATAAAATTCAGAAACATCGCACAACCCTTGATTCTCGTCGGACGTCACGGGACGTCCGATGGGACGTCCCGTGACGATCAGTCGCACGATCTGGCAGTATCGGTACGTGTGACGAGCAAGTTTGTAGCTGGTTCCTGCATTGTTTGTCCGCAATCTGCACATGATATCAGTTCCCGTGGCACGCGAGTTTGTAGCAGGTTCCCGCGAGGTCATTGCGACGGGAAACGCTGCTGCATCCGCGATCTCTGGGGTCACTTCCCTCCCGGGTCATGTGGTTGACAGCGGGTGCCCTGGCGTTTATCAGTCATTTTTTATAAACGTTTGCTGTGTCGTCCCCAGTGATCGCCCACCCCATATTTTTCACCATTTATATTTTAACGCGATAGCGTTGAGCTCGTGTCGCAGAAAAGCCGGCCTTGGTGGTGTGGCAGAAAAGCCAACGTCGGTGGCGTGACGCAGTTCCTGATTGGTCGATAGGATCATGACATCACAGCAACCTGTCCTCGTGCGGGAATTTCAAACAACCTGCAACGCTCACGTGAAACGTGATGTGACACGTGGAATGAAAGGAATTTCAAAATGCGGATTAAAGGTCGCCGCATGTCTCAAATGATTTTACCTTATAAAGTAATTCATTTGCCTTAAAGAAAAATGTGAAGAATTTTAGGCGGGATTCAAACCCACGACCTTCGGTTGCAAGCCAGACACGCTACTAACTATAGTCCATTGCAACCTAAGAACGAAGGGCGAGGGTAAGAGGGGCCGGGAGGAGGAAGCAGACGGAACGCTGGAGAAGAGAGGAGGAAACCTCCTTCTCTCTTTAGCATTCCGTCTGCTTCCTCCTCCCCGGCCCGTTTTACACTGCCCCTTGTTCTTAGGTTGCAGCGGACTATAGGCCACACAAGGCACGCTTGCTTGGCAAAGGAGAAGGCAATGTGTATGGGGCCCGATAATGCTATTGCATTCTACTCTTAGAGGCGAAGCTTAAGCGACCTGCAAATTTTTATTTGGTTGGGTGTTCTTACGGGAATTAAGGGTAGTGCACGTATGATTATCGAGAAGGTGTGGTTCCTTTGTCTCTTCTTTTGACTCCTGTAGCTAGCCGTGCGCTCTCAGAGACCTGGTGCCTAGGGCTTTGCTCTGCCTGTCCAAGACCGGCCAAGTGTGCGGGACGGAGTGTTCAGGGCCTAGGGCCGTTCTTGAACGCAGGGTCGCCGAGCTGAGGGCGGTCCTCGAGAGCTCCGGGTGAGTGTAATGCAGATCTCTGTTGGCAACTTGCCATTTGGAAAGTCTCCAGACCATTTCAGGAAAGATATGGCTGTCTTCGATCCGCCATTTTTCAGAAATTGCGGGTTCGGAGGTTTTGGAAGGAGTGCTCTGAGGCGTGGCACGAGCAAATGCTAGTGCCTCACTTGGAAGTTTGGTGCCTGGAACGCAACTTTGGCTGACGTGTTTAGTGTCCTATACTAGTGTTGTGCGAATATTCGAATTTTCGAATAGTAGTTTAGAATACTGCGCTATTCGATGTTCACTTCGAGGTGAACTGTTACATTCATAGTACTGTTAAAAGTGTGGATCGTGTCGGGCTAGTCCCGTTGAGTGCGCTTCTCACCGAGCACTCTGTGCACTGCGGGGAAGCAATACCCGCGGAGCTCGCAGGTTCTGTGGGTATTACTTCCTTGTAGTGCACAGGTGGTCGATGAGAAGCACTGAACGGAGCTTACCTGTCGCGATTATGCAAAAATATCTTAGACAGCGATGTCTCGACAGTCCGCGTTCATCGTTCGTGCTCACTTTTTTGTTTCTTTCTGTCTAATCTGAAATAGGAGAAAGAATATACATGGAGTTTCCGATAAATGAGAACAGAGTATTTTGGCTGTGTAAATAAACTAAGCATCGCAGAAAGCTCGAACTCTGTGAGAATGTGATGCTAGCGGTTGGGATAGAAGGTGAAAGTGTGAGAGCGTGGCATCGCCTGAATCAAAAGATAATTGAGAAAATACGAAAATGTTCTACGAGTCGACGTCCAGCTAAGCTTAACATCGTTAAAACAAAAATGAGACTGTGGATGCCTGCAGTATCTATTTCAGTGACGTGTCAGCAAGAAAGAAAGCAATATCCCTCTTTTTGTTGTGAAGTTCTTTTCTCCACTGAAATACTGATGCTACATGCTAGCTCCGCCACTATGTCATTTCGTGTTTTAACGATATTAGGCTTAGGATGGATGTTGGCTCATAGAGAAATTCTTTGTTTTTCTCAATCATCTTCTGATCCAGGTAATGCCATGTTCTCAAACTTTCGCGTTCTATCCCAACCGCCAGCTTCACATCCTCACAAAGTTTGAGCTTTCTGTGATGCATAGTTTATTTACCCAGGCCAGAAAACACGGTTCTCATTTCTCAGAAACTCCCTGTACGTACATAGCAAAGCAGATTTGTAAATCTCCTCGATAAGAATAGCCGCGAGCAAATCTGTCGTTCACTTTAACAGTTCACAAATATACTTATATTAAAATTATCTGAGCCCAGTGGTGGACGAGTGGAAGTTTCTTTTATCAACCTTCAGGGGTTTAGCTGAATTTTCATTTAAGCATGATGCACTGTAGTGAAAGACTTAGAAGAAACTATTTGATATTCAATTGAAAAATATTCAGCCAAAACCACTTTTGGCTTTGAATTCGCTTCAAACTCAAAATCCACTATTCGCACATGTTTATCCTATACACCAAACACCAACAGCAGAATAGGTGTCTGCCATACCCACCTCGTCTGCTCTGCCTCTGCAAAGATCGCAGTAGGCAACGGCATGACACGTCAGCAATACGTAAATCTGAACGTAGTT
>JAZHYW010015727.1:0-53707 GCA_037355805.1 Ixodes ricinus
CCGTTTTAAAAGTGCATCGTCCCGATGCAACGTGAAAGGAAAACAGAAATGGCTAAAAAATTTACGGTGAAACGAAATAAACATGCAGTATCGCAATCCTATCGTGCGTAGAACGGCTTGAGTCGAACGACGTGGACGACTTCGGGTCGTGGCTGGCGGCGTCCTGATGGTCGGGTTCCGTCGGGGAGCACCTCGTAGTTCAAGTCCCCAAGGCGGCGGATGACCTTGTAGGGTCCGAAGTAGCGTTTTAACAGTTTTTCGCTGAGTCCGCGGCGGCGAATTGGCGTCCACACCCACACCCTGTCTCCGGGCTGGAACTCTACGTCGCGGCGACGAAGGTTGTACCGACCAGCGTCGACACGTTGCTGGTCCTTTATGCGAAGGCGAGCTAGCTGGCGCACCTCTTCTGCTCGTTGGGTGACCAGCTGGGCGTCGTCGGTGCCGTCGTCCGTCGGGTCGTGGGGCAGCATGGCGTCGAGCATCGTCGTCACCTTTCTGCCGTGCACCAGCTGAAAAGGTGTAATGCCGGTAGTTTCTTGAATCGCCGTATTGTACGCGAACGTGACGTAGGGCAACACTTCATCCCACGTCTTGTGTTCCACGTCCACGTACATCGAAATCATGTCGGCGATGGTCTTATTTAGTCGCTCCGTCAGCCCGTTGGTCTGCGGGTGGTATGCCGTGGTCCGGCGGTGGTCGGTGTGGCTCAGGCGGAGTATCTCTTGTGTCAGTTGCGCCATGAACGAGGATCCTCGGTCCGTAATCAGGACTTGGGGAGCGCCGTGTCGGAGGACGATAGACTCCACGAAGAACTTGGCTACTTCCACGGCGGTCCCCGACGGGAGTGCTTTGTCTCGGCGTACCTGGTGAGATAATCAGTTGCCACGATTATCCAACGGTTTCCCTGCGTCGACGGCGGAAATGGTCCGAGAAGATCCATTCCAATCTGCTGGAATGGTGCAGTCGGGGGCGATATCGGTTGCAGGAGACCTGCCGGCTTCGTCGGTGGTTTCTTGCGTCGTTGGCATTCGTGGCACGAACGGACGTAGAGGTGGACAGTCTTCGGGAGCTTGGGCCAGTAGTATTTTTCTCGGATCCGTGCTAGCGTCCTACTGTAGCCAAGGTGACCAGATGTTGGGTCGTCGTGGCAGGCTTGGAAGATCTCTTCTCGGAGACTAGCAGGAATCACCAGGAGCCACGTCGAGTTGCTGCCCCCGAAGTTCTCTTTGAAGAGGATACCTCTCCGGACGGTGAATCTTGGCAGGTCCCGTGAGAAGACTCGGGGAATCGTACCCCCTCGTCCCTCCAAGTGGTCGATCAGTGCGCGCAGCTCAGGATCGTCCCGCTGGAGCGCTGCCATACCGTGAACGCTTACTGCCCCAAGAAAGTGATCGTCGTCGTCGTCGTCTTTGGCACAGCCGGTAGCCGACTCGACGGGGGTCCTGGACAGGCAGTCGGCGTCGCTGTGTTTTCGGCCTGACCTGTAGACCACGGTCACGTCGTACTCTTGCAGTCGTAGGCTCCACCGAGCGAGGCGTCCCGATGGGTCCTTCAGGCCCGCCAACCAACACAGCGAGTGGTGGTCGGTGACCACCCGAAAAGGACTCCCGTACAAGTACGGGCGGAATTTTGTGATGGCCCAGACGACGGCCAGACATTCCTTCTCGGTCGTCGAGTAATTGCGTTCCGCGTTTGACAGCGTCCGGCTAGCGTATGCGATCACGCGCTCCGCACCGTCTTGTCGTTGGACCAGTACCGCTCCGAGTCCTGTATTACTGGCGTCTGTGTGAACTTCCGTTTCGGCTGATTGGTCGAAGTGGCCGAGAATCGGTGGTGACTGGAGCCGCCGCTTCAGTTCGTCGAATGCCTGTTGTTGTTCTCCACCCCATTCGAAGTTCACGGCGTCTTTGGTAAGGTGCGTGAGCGGCGCAGAAAGCTTGGCGAAATCCTGAACGAATCGCCGGTAGTATGCGCAAAGTCCAAGGAATCTTCGGACGGCCTTTTTGTCGGTGGGCGGCGGAAAGGCAGCTACGGCGCGAGTTTTCTCAGGGTCAGGACTTACACCTTCGTTGCTCACAACGTGGCCCAGGAACTTCAGTTCGCCGTAGGCAAACCGGCACTTCGTCGGCTTCAGGGTGAGTCCTGCGGTCCTGATAGCCTCAAGAACGGCTCGAAGGCGTCGCAAATGCTCGTCGAAGTTGGCCGAGAATACCACGACGTCGTCGAGGTAAACGAGACAACTCTGCCACTTGAGGCCTGCCAGGACGGTGTCCATGACACGTTGGAACGTTGCCGGCGCCGTGCACAGTCCGAAGGGCATCACCTTGAACTCATACAGTCCGTCGGGCGTGACGAAGGCAGTCTTTTCTCGGTCCCGTTCGTCGACTTCGATCTGCCAGTAGCCACTCTTAAGGTCCATCGACGAAAAGTACCGTGAGTGGCGCAGCCGGTCCAGCGTGTCGTCGATGCGGGGGAGCGGATACACGTCTTTCTTCGTCACCGCGTTGAGTCGCCGGTAGTCAACGCAGAATCGAAGCGTTCCGTCCTTTTTCTTCACCAGCACGACTGGAGAGGCCCACGGGCTGCTCGAAGGCTGAATAATGTCGTCGTTCAGCATCTCTTGCACCTGTTCCTGAATGGCCTCTCGTTCCTTTGGGGAGACCCGGTACGGCGGCCGATGCACAGGGAGCGCGTCCTCGTTGGTGATGATGCGGTGTTTAGCAACTGTTGTCTGGCGCACCCTCGACGTCGTCGCAAAGCAGTCACCGAACTCGGCGAGGAGGTCTCCGAGCTGTCGTCGTTCCGTGGCACTGAGCTTGGGGTTGACGTCGAGCTGCGGCGGTGGTGTACTGTGCGGCTGACACGGCGAGGGCTCGTCGGAGATCGCGGCGATTTCGGCGTCGGCCAGGAGTTCCTCAACGTGTCCTACGGTGGCACCTTTCGTGAGGTGCTGCGCCTCCGGTCGAAAGTTCGTCACGAGGACCACAGTACGTCCATCCTGCAGCTCCGTTACGCCCCTTGCGACGCCTATTCCTCTCCCGAGAAGCAGTTGGACGCTGCCCTCCAGAAGGACTTTCCCGCGGGCCACTGCATCGGTCACGACGGGCACCAGAACACTCGACCGTGGCGGCAGGTTCACGTGGTCGACAATGACTCGGACGGCGGCTGGCGTCGTTTCGGATCCCTCCGGAGGTAGCACGGGCTTTCGCAGCGTCAACCTGTTTGCGCCAAGGTCGATCACGGCACCGTACTCACAGAGGAAGTCCATGCCAAGGATGACGTCTCTCGAACAGTCCTTGAGGACGACGAATTTCACGGGGCAGGTCTCTCCGTGGATGTCCACGCGCGCAGTACACCTTCCCACTGGTGTGATGAGATGTCCGCCGGCGGTTCGTATTTTCGGGCCATCCCACGGCGTCATCACTTTCCGAAGGCGGCGAGAGAGCTTCCCACTTAAAACGGAATAGTCTGCTCCGGTGTCGACGAGTGCCTTCGCGTCGTGGCCGTCGATGGTAACGTCGAGGTTATTCGACACCGTCGCAGAACCGTCGTTCCTATGCGTCTCGTCGCTGGTGTGGGAGCCCTCCGGCGTTTGTGGAGGATATTGGCGTCGTTCGTCATCGGCAATACCACCTCCCGGTATTGCCGCACTCAGTTTTCCCGGCGAGGCAGGGGGACAGGCTTTCTCGGCGGGACCTACGATGAGGCGATGCAGGGCGTTGTGGTGACGGCGATCGGAAACCGCGGCGGGGAGACGGTCCCGGGGATGGCGACCGGCGGAGGTATTCGGCGATGTCCCGGGGTCGCTCGCCGTAACGTGGTCGCGGGTCGTCGGGGTGGAAGCCGCGTAGCCCCAGCTGCCGGTACGGGCAACGGCGGTAGACATGGTCGGCTTCCCCGCAATGGTAACAAAGCGGGCGTCGGTCGGCCGTTCGCCACACGTCGGTTTTTCTCGTCGAAGGTCGCTCTGGTCGGACGTGCTGCCGTTCTTCGCGTCGTTGGGAGTACTGCGGCGCTGGAGGTTCACGACGTGGCGGCGCCGCAGCTTGGCGGGGAGCTTGCGGCTGTCGTCTGGCTATGGCGGCGTAGCTCACCGTTGGTTGTTCCGGTGGTGGCAGGTCGACGGGAGACTCCGGCTGGACGGCTCTCTGCACCTCCTCGCGCACGATCTCGGCGACTGACAGCGACGCCGGACGCTCAGCAGCGGGGAGCAGCTTTCGGAGCTCCTCGCGGACGACGTCTCGGATGATGTCGCGAAGCTCGTCGGCACCAGTGCTGAACTCGGAGCGGGCCGAGGCCAAGGTTGAGACGCTGCGGAGCCGATGGTAGTGGTGCGCTCGGGCCATTAACGCCCGCTCGATGTTTGTTGCTTCGGCAACAAATTCTTCGACGGTCGTCGGGGGTTGCGAATAAGTCCGCCGAAGATTTCGCTTTTCACGCCTCTCATAAGGAAGCGTAACTTCTTCTCGTCGGTGGCTTGCGGGTCGGCGCGGCTGCTCAGGCGAAGGATGTCTTCAACGAAACTGGTGACCGTTTCGTTGGGGCCTTGAGTCCTCGCCTGGAGAAGGTCTTCGGCCCGCTGCCTGCGATGCTGATTCATGAACGCCCGCTTCAGCTCGGTGACGCAGGCGTCCCACGACGTGAGCGCAGCCTCGTGGTTCTCGAACCAGTGCCTCGCAGTACCCTCCAACGAAAAGTAGAGGTTCTGCAGGTACTGCTCGGCGGTCCATCCGTTATGGCGTGCCACGCGCTCGTAATGTTGGATCCAGTCCTCGACGTCCTCGTGGATCTCCCCGTGGAAAGGCGTCGGAGTCCGAGGGGCGACGGGCAGGTAAACGACGGGGGCTGCTACTGTGGTCTGCGCCGTCGAGGAAGCCATCGTCGTTGTCACTTGCCTTGTCCTCGCCGGGAGAGGTCCGAGTTCAGGAGCTTGCCCTTGAAGACGGCGGCTGGCACGATGCTCCGAGTCTTCAACGGAAGGTCGTCGGGAAATGGGGCTTGCTGAACGAGTTCTTGTAGGGGTACGCTGCACGGGTTTCATACCCCGCACCTCCACCAGAAATGTCACGAACGGAGGTGACGACGAAGACGAAGCAGTGAACTCAAAAATAAAGGTTTAATAGGCGAACTTGTGCCAACCAAAAATAAGTAAAGAACGAAAGAGCGTCGATGCAGCAGAAAAGCAGGCGGCGATTCGGCGGCGACACAGAGCGCGAGCGGGACTCTGACTCGACAAGGTCGCGGGTAGCTGCTTATCTACCGTGCGTCGCTATCTCGAAAGTTCGGCGAAGGAAGTTCGAGCGTCGCGCGCTCGGGGCGAGGATGAACTGGCACTTTCGAGAACAACAAAGCAAAGGGAAAGTTACAACTAGTGCGAGAATGAATGGGAATCTTCTAGAAGACCGTGACCGAGCGTTGCTTTCTCGGCTCTGCGGGCGGCAATATTGAGGAGATATTTTCCCAGCATAGCATATTTTCAAGGAATTCTAAAAAACTTCGCTACAGTATTTAAAGCGGTTCTATACACCACAACAGCATGGTACCTGCACACTTAACCATGAGAGACTCATTATGCGGATTAAATATAAAGAATTCTGATACGACATGTACATCTAGGCGTTCCTTTACATACACCGCCACACCTCGTCCTTTCATATTGTCTCGGGATATTGATGTGCATTCATATCCCGCGAAGGGAACGACATCATGGTCGTTTGAAGATTCCAATAGATCTGGAAAATATTCCAATAGATTTGGATATGTTAGAGCGGATATGATTTATGTGATCTGTCCAGCTTAAGGTTTCTTCCAACCAGAGACATAGTAATTTTTTGGAGGACACTCGTTTCAATTCTGAGTCTCTAAATTGTACCGTGAAGTTACTAGAGAGTGGTTTATGCATAGGCTTCAAAATAACATATTTTGTTTTGTTAACATTGAATTCTATTTGACTAGACTCTAGCTACTGCGCAAGCTCGCGTAGCCATATGTTTGATAAACCTTTTATTTCACTGAGAACCTTATCTGTAAAAAAACACATTGGTGTCGTCTGCATAAAGTATAATATCTGGAGTTCGCGGAATGTTTACTATATCATTTATGTACAACAAAAAATGAAGGGTCCTAGAATTGACCCTTGAGGCACACCATAATTTATTTTCATTAGTTGCGATTCATACTCATTGATTTTTACATATTTTGATCGTCCAGATAAATAGCTATGAATTAGGACTCAAGTTGTGCCCTTATGCCATAGTGCATCAGCTTGTTCAGAAGAATGTTATGTTTAATCAAATCAAACGGCTCACGAAAATAAAAAAAAAATTCTACAGTATATAAATGATTTTCAAAACTAATAATTAGTTTATTTTTATATATAAACGAGGCTTTTTCCTTGGATTTGTTTTTCTGGAAGCCATATTGTTGCTTTAAATTTAGGTTATTTGTTTAAAGGTAACTAAAAAGCCTAACGTTGATTACCTGTTCCAGAATGTTTGAGAATAAAGGTAGCGAACTGGCCTATAGTTATTTTATATTGTTGCGTAAGCCACCTTTAGTAGCAAAGTGTTGGAGGTGGCCAGGCACGAAATCGAAGTCCTTTAGCTCGTCGTTTTCGCCGCCTTCCAGAAAGTAAATGAAGGCGTTCCTCTGAAGAGTATTGACTCCTCGAGGTTCTTCTCCAGCTTTTTTTAATCTTCGTGTTTGTTTTGATAGGTTAATTTGTTTCGAATACCGCAAAATACTTTTACAAAACTGTCAAACGCAAAAAATAAAGATTCCAAAAGGTTTCTTTAACGGATATTCAGATACAGCCATATTGTTTTTCCATCAGATTCGAATACACAAGCATGGAATGTTACCATTTTTTAATTTCAGGATGGCATTAGTTAGCATTACCACACAGCAATCAATCGATAATATTACTGCACTAAAACACAAATCCATATTAAATTAAAAGCTTCTCAGTTACCCTTAATTATTCTCAAGGAACACTACAATTACGATATACATTAGTACAAAAAGAAAAAGAAGTGACTACCACTAAGCAACGTAAAGGCAGATAGAGATAAAGTGCACTTAGATTTTTTCTCGCCCTTTTAAGAAAAACTGAAAACATATTTCACATATTCAAATAACGAGAGAGAAAATCATAACAACCCGGTATATTCACAAGAGTTGGCTAGAAGAAAACCTCGGTGTTTTCAATTATTCTTCTTACACTCTTTCTCGAACTGAGACTTTAGTTCTAACTTAAGGCTTGAAGTTTTGTCCTGCTCCTCGTAATATTAATGATGATTTTTAATTACAGAAAGGTTTAAATTAATTTGGATGACAGTTACGCAGTACGTTTTTTTTTCCAAAGGAGCGATTTACAAAAGACATTTATTCAAACGGAAATCTTTTGGGGCAGCTTCCTTAGATAAAGAAAACGATAATGCCGTAAAATACATAAAAGCGGACCCAACGATATGTTTTATCCCCGTATAAAAAGCAGAGACATATAAAAACAATCTAGCATGCAAAAACAGACAATGCCTAAAACAACTTACAGATAACAGAGGCATTATGATTGCTCAAGCAGATAAAGGAGGTGGAATACGTAATGTTGATATAGTTGATTACATTAGGGAAGCAGATAGACAACTAAGTTATACTAAATAATATAGAAAGCTAGATAGTGATCCCACACGTAATTTCAGAGACAATTAAGAAAAAATAGAAACGTCGACTAGAAAATAAAAAGATAGAAAATAATATTTTTAGGTATATCCTACAAAAAAAAAATTCTAGACCTGACATTCTATAAATACTTTTTTTTGGTTTTCGTCTTGTGGGTGGTTCAACACCAGGTTTTAATTGACACTATGTTTTACCATTGATGAGATACTAAAATATGCCAAAATGTCTTGGAATTTTAAACTTTTTACAAAATATTTGTAAAATGCAGCGCAAGGAATAAGTCGACTAAAACATTAAAGTGTAGGGAATAAGGGAGTTACATCATTATTAGTCACCCAGGCCTATGTTAGTGCAAACTTCGCTTACAGCAATTAACGCGCTTAATGGTCAGAATAATGGAGCAGTGATGTGCTTCTCTGCTGTCGCCACATGCAGAGTACCCTCTTTGCACCATTGTGTTAAACCAACTTGTCTCGTGCTTGTTAAATATCCGGGAATGTGATTCAATCGCTTTTCAAAGTTTTCACACTGCACCTCAAGATACTTTCTTTGAAATGTAACCTAAATACCCTCTAAATATGGCACCAGGTAGGTATTTACTAAATTAGCTTAATATTGATTTTAAATAGTGATTTACGACATCACGAGTTTGACTGCAGTGGCCAGCAAGATCAATCGGCGTTTCTGAGTGAACTTACCTAGGTTAGGAAAATAGCGGATTTCTTAATGCTACGTAGGCACGTAAAAAAACAAAAACAAACAAACAAGGAGCTGTTCAAACAATGCATCTTAGGAGGCGCGGCAGAGGGAGCAAGAGCGTCAAGTACAAAAACGAAAACAACATCTGGCGCGAATTGGAAAAGTACAATCTCCGGTCTTTATTCCCATTCGCCGGCTTCTGAGCACGTGGGATACACTCGAAGCTATAAAAACCAACACTCTAAGGTACCGTTTTACCAATTGCCTGGCTCTGAAAACATGGAGCTGCAGCGGCAAGTACTGCTCGTGACCTGGGCCATTCTGCTCACTCTCCACGATTTTATTCATCCTGCTAGCACGTATGAAGCTAGCAGTGCTTCTCACCAAGGAGATTCAATCAAGGCTGTGAACTTTACAGAAGTACGTAATTCTTAAGCTCATCGCGGCTGCGCTTTAAGGCGTGTTATTATCGAAATAGACGCAGACAAAATATAAACTCGTCAAAATAAGTGGCAGCTATACGTTATTGCCTACATGTTTTTTTTTTAATTCTCGATATTCACGAGCATGTAATGGTAGCTGAGAGGTTAAATAGGTTAACGTCATATTGTTAAATGGAGGTGATTCGAAAGCAGTTCTCACATATGTGATTACAAATGGTCTGCATGAGCATTTTCAACTCCTCACTCGCAAATATGCACGCCTCTCTACGCCTCTTTTCTTCTTCTTCCGGCTGCAGACACATAAACATAAGTGCCTCTCCATAAGGTTGTTACATTTTGGCATAGTCTAGACTAGTTAAAGCCGCAATTATGTCTCGAAATTCTCAATGATCGGGATATGGTAACAGATAAGTGAAATTGTTATAGGAGTCGCTGCACTGCGCACTTAATTGTATATTATTCTATTTCTATTCCATGGACCAATATTTTCATTCATGTCCCTGAATATTTCTGTAACTGTAACGAATTATGTTCCCACAATTTAATGCCATATTAGCGATGTTAAAGTATAGAAATAAGTAAATAAATGAAATGAAAATGACAGTAATGTACAGCATTGGCATGTTTAAACTGTTTTGAATAAAGTTAGGGAATGCGTTGTAGGAAATAATGTACCTGCATGTTTGGGAGGTCTGCTGCTCACAACGTTGTTCTGACGGTTGTAGTTAGATGAGAGAAAAAAATAATAAGAGGCGAAAGAAATGAATGTTGTTCTTTTCTGAAACTTCTCGAGAGCTTGAACATTGAGATGAGCAAAACCAGGGTAGCAAACAAATGGGACCACAACGGAATCGTAAAACCGAACGGGTAAATTGATATTGAATGAACCGGTTATGTATAAACCAAGTTTTTGTTTTCTAATAGTGACGATAAAAGATCAAACACTTTTCGTCCTCGTGCAGCTCCTCTACATTTATTCAATGCTTACCACCTAGACAAAATATGCCAAGTAACGCAGCCTTGGAGACTGGCGTGGTTAACGATATTGTCACGAATGGCAAGTGATGAGGCGTCGAATGACTGAGTAAACTGAACGTTTAATGGGGCGAACCTGTGCCCAAAAAATAAAAAGGAAACAGAAGATAACAGCAGAGCGTCGCGGGCGTCGAAGGCGGCGAAAGCAGCAGGATCGAACGCTGAGGCGAAACTGACCCGACAAGGTCGCGGGCAGCTGCTTATCTACAACGCGTCACTATCTCGAAAGTTCGGCAAAGAAAGATCGAGCATCGCGCGCTCGGGGCGAGGATGAACTGGCACTTTCGAGAACAAGAAAGCAGGGGGAAAGCTACGTCTGGTGCGAGAATGAACGCGAATCTTCTGGAAGTCCGTGACCGAGCGTTTCTTTCTCGGCCCTGCGGGCGGCATTATCCCCCTTTAAAAGTGCATCGTCCCGATGCAGCACAAACCTAAAGCACAAATCCACAACAAATGGACAGCAGAATCGCGAGCCACAGTTCACAGTTTGTCGAGAGTTCAAAGTTCTATCGTTCGTAGTACGGCTTGAGGCGCACGACGTGGACTACTTCGGGTCGTGGCTGGCGTCGTCCTCGTCGTCGTCGTCCGGGTCGTCGTCTCCTTCGGGGTCGTCCGCCTCCTCGTCGTAGTCGTCTCCATCGGGGACGGCGTCGTCGTCGTCATCGTCGTCCGGGTCGTCGTCTCCTTCGGGGTCGTCCGCCTCCTCGTCGTAGTCGTCTCCATCGGGGACGGCGTCGTCGTCGTCATCGTCGTCCGCCTCCTCGTCGCCGGCGCCTTCCTCGTACTTGTCGTCGCTCTCGCCGTTCTCCTTCTTGTCGCCCTTGCCTTGTGGTCCGTCTTTTGGGCTTTCTTCTTTGAGTCGTCGTCGTCATTTAACTCGGACGCGGACCGTTTCTGGGGCGATTTCTCCGTCTTGGCGTCCCCGGCCGACTTCTCCTTGGCTGAGATGACTTCGTCGAGCGGCTGCGTGGCCACATCGCCCTTGTTCTCAGTGGTACCCCGCACCTCCACCAAAATGTCACGAATGGCAAGTGATGAGGCGTCGAATGACTGAGTAAACTGAACGTTTAATGGGGCGAACCTGTGCCCAAAAATAAAAAGGAAACAGAAGATAACAACAGAGCGTCGCGGGCGTCGAAGTCGGCGAAAGAGCAGAGATCGAACGCTGAGGCGAAACTGACCCGACAAGGTCGCGGGCAGCTGCTTATCTACAACGCGTCACTATCTCGAAAGTTCGGCAAAGAAAGATCGAGCATCGCGCGCTCGGGGCGAGGATGAACTGGCACTTTCGAGAACAAGAAAGCAGGGGGAAAGCTACGTCTGGTGCGAGAATGAACGCGAATCTTCTGGAAGTCCGTGACCGAGCGTTCTCTCTCAGCCCTACGGGCGGCAATATATCGTAAATAAGTCTACTATATGTGCTAGGTAAGCAATTCAAAACCCAGTAAACAAACATAAAACGCGCAAAGTTAGGCCAAACACTTTTGTCGGAATGCTCGCTGCAGTTCAAAGTGTAACTACGGTTCTCATAGCACTTCAAATGGCCCTTATGAAAATGGATAGACTACATTAACGTAAAAAAACAACAACACTGGAAACCACCTCTCGTCGCTTCCATTTCAGTGGTTCGATCATTTTTACGAGAAAACCCTTTAGCGAGAAACAACACATCTGCCAAAAACTCTTCCATGCCTTCTCTGCTTGGGGTGAATGCAGCCTGTGTAAAGATGGTATTTGCGACATCATTTGATTCAAACGAAGCAGGTACTCCACTTCCTATATGGGACCTACAAGAACGCATCAATGAAAGAGTAAATATTTTTCTTGATTTGTGGCACCTACACAATCTACACTGAAATCTACTAACAAAATGTGTCTTGCTGCTTTTAGGAAAGTATATCTTCTAGACATTGATTTGAAATCTTCGGAGGAGGGTAAACCAAATGACACCCTTCGTTTCACATTCAAATATGCAGACGATCCAAGTAAGAATACAAAAGAAATTTACAGCTTCCGTGCACAGTTAAGATTTTTGTAGCTAGTCAATAGGCGTATTAGATACTTCTCTTGGCGCTCTATTTTTTTCTTAATTGATAGCCGATAAGCAACCTACTTAAAGAGAGTTTCGCTCGTCGTATTAGGTGATGTGTTTACTTCGCCTCTGAGGAGAATAGAACCTGAAAAATCAACCCCATTCCAGACGCTTTGTACCAGAATTGTTGGAGAAACATTTTTTTCTCCTACCATTGTTTCCGGCTCTCAACGTAAAAATAAACTGCGCATTGGCGAATTCCCGAACCCCGTCCAAATATAGTGCTAGGGCTTGATACCAGATACAAATTTACGAAACTTACGGTTATCTCATTCAAAAGTTGTAGTCAATTTTCAAAGTGTGCGATTATATTATAGTGTCTTACTGGTTACGGGCGGCATTATGGTATGGAAGCACTGATCTCCACTAGAGGGGCTGGATGGCGCATTGAGCAAACAGGTATGAAGCCACCGGAAATAAGCGGCTTGTCCCGGAAGTGAGCGCTTGGCAGGCTTTGTAACCCTTCCGGGTGCTGGTTCGAAAGCGTCGAGGGCGCTGGATTTTTGCTTGTTTTCTCAAGAGAGCCTGCTTGTTGCGCAGTAAGAGCGCATGCAGGCCCGAGAATACTGGGAGGCCATTCAATGTTAACATTTTAAGATTCTAGTTGATCAGTGTGAATATGTCCCAAGTTCAAATGCCTCATTCTCGGGATTTAATACAAAACGGGAGTATTAAAACCCAATCAAAGACACAAAAAAACATGGTCCAAAATATCGACTGAATGCACTAGGAAGCGCGGCGCACGCCTGACTTCCGGGACAAGCATCGAACTTCTGGTGGCTTCATCTGCGCCAAGTTCGGAGAGCAGCTAAGCGCCATCCAGCCCCCTATAGTAGAGATCAGTGTATGGAAGTAAAAAAAATTCTTGAAAATTTTGAACAAAGTAACAATAAGTTCTGAAACCTTCGCATCTCGTCCAGTCTGATAACGCAACATTTGGGTGAAGACTCAGCATTCGCCGATGCGTAGGTAATTTATGCGGTGTGAAAAACATGGTTGTTTATTATGCCATACATCCGGTATGATGTAATTGGCTTTGGTGTAGCGTGTCAGGTTACACCGATGGAACCCTATACTTCGTTTCACCTTACGTCCGAGCGCGGCCGATGTTATGAGCCGAAGGGCCAATCAAGCAGCGCAGAAAGCGCAACGTCATGGCGTGCTTTCTGCGTTTGATAGGACAAGCCGGCAGAAGAGCAAGCACAGACAGACGGCGAATACCGCCGGGTCCTATCAACTGCAGAGAACACGCCATGACGTTGTGCCTCTTTCGCTATTTGATTGGCCCTTCGGCTCATAACAGCGGCAACGCTCGAGACCTAAGCTGAAACAAAGTAGAATGCGCCGCCGACTCCGGAGATAAAAAAAAATCACACTGAACATTCACGCAGCCCTTGTGTCCAATATGTGCGGAGAATGCACGACTGATATACTACGGACTCGAATAATTAGAACAGCTAATAGCCGAGCTAGCGGATAATGTTTGAAAACTTAGATTTCCAGGTAATTCTAGGCGCGCTTTAAGATGCACAGATGGTGGCAACAGTATAGCTGGAAAGCGTTTCGGCAGAGAGTTCCTTTGTTTACATTCTCATGTTTATATCAATGCATGCTCATTGAATGGCATAATTCCAGCTTTTTCTGTTGTTCTGCTGGTAGGCCGTGAAGCAAGCTGTCATACAATCAGAGATAAACCGTTTTTTGGTTCTTTTAACCTTCGGGGATGATATAGATATAATTTAAGAATTCGTAGTTTCCCCCTAGATAATTCCGCTAACATAGTTATCCTGCCTAATAAACGATTTACAATTAAGCAACCTAAATGAGTAATTATGGTAATTATGGTAGATTATCTTGGACCAATTGTCTTGGTGCTTCATTTTCAGCGCTCGAGAATCGGACAGTAGAATATAAACTTTTGAATTACAACAACACTTGCAGCATTTTAGAGACATCAGCGGGACAAACAAGTAAGGCGAAAATTTATAATTTGCATGTTTGTAGCGTTTTTTATTTGCAGTCGGGATAAAGCATTCCTGAAAATAATAGGAGCCTAAGTTAATAATACCCGTAACTTTTTTTGAAGTGACATTAATATACTTTAGCAATATATCCCCATCTTGAGCACGGTATTGTTAAAAAACCTGTAATGTTTCATTTGGCAGGTGAAATACTCCTACAGAAAGCAATTGCGGAATAGCCTTCAGTAACTACTAATATGCAAAACAATTTATTGACCTGACGATAGTCCGTATTTCTAGTCTAGCTTTCCGCCATGTATGATTGTGTTTGCTGGAAAATACGGCCTGTGCTCTCAGTTCACTTGTGCCCGGTTGTACGAACTTTGTTCTGATTTCCGTAAAGTCTTTGTTTTGTTTTGCTTTTTAACCCATGTCTTTTTTATTTTTTACTGTCATTGTATCTTTGCATGTGTTTTCATTCTTTTACTGCCCCCCCCTCCCCCTCCTTTATAAATTACGTTCGAACGAACGCTTTTGAGGTGAAAAAACTTGAACTTTAACTCGAACTAGTGGGAAGTGAAGTTTGCCTGGAACGCCGAGGTTGTCCACTGCACCAAGCATACGGTCAAAACATTGCTGTCGATGAGATCGAACAATACAAGGCCACAAATTAGTGTATACGGTCCACTATAAGGTAGATCTTGCTGTCACTAAGTGCCAATGACCCATGAAAGCTTGAAGCTGCGCGTGTAAAAAGTGTCGTCGCGGTCGCCGATCTGTACTAGGATTCGTTAGATCACTGGTTGCGTCAATTATAGGGTGGTTTCTCGTGATATACTTCTCAGTCTAAATCTTGTTGGCCGCCGTCTTGATGAACTTTCGTCCTATTTTATTTTATGCGCGGAGGCAGCGTTTTTTCAGCTTGCTCGAATCTATTTGCGTTATGATCCACTGCGCCACCCAGAATATGAGGGAACATAAAGGAGCATCGGCTGGCACTCTAGTTTTATACATACATGTATTTATTCGTACTTATAACGAGGCAGCAATCCATATGTGAACCCATCGGCAGCCGAAATGGCAGCAGCAGATAACGCCGAAATGAACCCAAACGAAAAAAAACTACTAAGCGTTGGTTTTTAATGGCGCGAAATACGTTTCATACGTCCACTGTCGTACTTACAGAGTTCTGTACTCGACGGAGCCACCCGTCATGATTGTGTGTTTTACCACACCAAAAAGCACGCCATATCAAAGTGTTTGCGTGCACAGAAACGAGGAGAGTGGCTGACACTTTCCAGCAAAAACGGTGGACGTAGCTTTCCGGAAGTGAAAAAGCCTGATGTGAAACCGGCTTGTAAACTCGGGAGATGTGGTTCGAGTGTCTCTGTTCACCAAACGAGTCGCGCGTTCTTTCCAGGGAGGTAAAGACGTGAGCAGAACGCGGCAATCTGTGAGCGCTGGCATCGGTGGTAGAGAGAACGAGAAATAGAGTGAGCGAAGAACGTACAAAAGCTGACGATAGGTGTAAGGTGTTCGTTTTGCCACGACGACTTGAAGTTTTTCATGGGCGTCTCAACTATACTTATTTTTATACAATTTTATTAAGTAAGCGCAAAATAAAACTATAAGAACACTAACTCTAGAACCTGCAGTTTATATCGTCCTGCTCCTTTGCGTATATTAAAGTGACGCCAGTGATCTGGGACCATCGGGACAACCCGTGGGACCACAGATGTCCGCGTCTCTGGTCCGCAGTGCCGAAAGGGCCGCAATGCATTGCACGTTCCCCTCCAGAATATTTGATTAACTTAGCCTTTTCCGGCGTTCTTGACTCGAGTACGAGTCTTGCACGTTGTCGGGTGGCTCGAGTCCCGTAGAGGTCGACGATTCTACTCCCGGGCAGTATGTCACGAACTTTAGCCGAAACAGCGAGATTCGACTGACTCGGCGAACGATCAAACGTTTGGTTATATTTAACAAACTCTGACTAAAAAAACATTTTAATATAAAATAAAATCCTATATACTTGTAAATGTGTGTAAAAGTTCAGATAATGCTTTTTTATGTTTAAATAATACAGAAGCAGACTTATATAAAAATCATGATAACCTATTGCATGCTTCTTGACTCGAGGGACGCCAAGTAAGCTGCTGCAAAATCCCCTTGTGCGCTACCGAACTGTAAATTCCGTGGTGCAATTGAGCGAAAGCCTCTTTTCGAACAGACACAGGAGCCAGGGTCATTGCTGTTTCGTGCATTTTTAAGAAAAGCGACTTTCTCGGTAAACCTGTCCTAGTTTTCTTATAACCTAGTTATAATAATTACAGCTCGAGAGCGTTAAAACTTAAATCAAATGCAAAATGAAAAGAAAAAAGACACCGATCGTGAGGCCGTGGCACGCTTCGCTTTATTTTTCTTGTTTCAGACTGTTCCTACTGGGTCTTGTACACTGGTAATGAAACAACCGTTCCGGAATGGTGTAAACCGAACTCCACTGATCCATGCGATGTAGAGGTTTACACCAGAAACGAAACCCCGAATGCAAAGAAGAAAGCTCTACGGAAGTTTGAAGTACGACGGTCTAGGGTGAAGATGTTAGTGAAGATGGAACAAGGGACGAGACGGAAGAACAGCGATAAGAGGAAGATGAAGCAGCAGCCTCAAGACATAAAAGTAGCAACAGCAGTAGAAACAGTAACGGTATTTATCCCATATTAAAGAAAAGCGTTCGGTGAAGGCATAATACCAAAACAAAATAATACAAACTGGGAGTAAAATAAAGCATATTTGAGACCTGCCATGCCTCCTGGTGGAGTTTGTGTTACGGAAACATCTACAGGTGCAATGTCGAGCACTTGCGTGAGCTGTCGCGATCTCAAAAGAGGTGCTACTGGCATTACGAGTGATTACATTTTTTTTATCTCCATGCTGTTAGAAGTTTTTTCACGTTTGAAGATTAAATGTCCATCGTTCTTGTTCTGCGCCTTGTATGAGCTTTGTTGCAATTTTTTTGTTTAATGAATTTTTGAGGTCACCCATACGCTATACTGAAACCAATTGGTGGCTAGGGACGACAGTGAACAAATACTTTATTTCAAGTAAATAGAATAGATGTAGCGATGTAACAAAGGAAGCAGTGATATTTACGTCTGAAACGTGAACACATTCAATGGCATGCCGAGAGGGGACCGATGTTTTTACCCATACTGAAAGTTCCGTCATTCAAAATGGCGGCGGCTGCGTAATAAGATTGCGTATATGGACCCATTTTTAAAAAACTGGGAACAGTGGAAAAAATAAAATTTGCAGGACACTTGAGCTTCACTTTTACGAGTGGAACGCGATAGCGAAACATATAAACATATAAGCTTCCGCTCGTTCCCAAGTCGGTCAAGCGTCCTATACGAAAAATGTCATATATGGCCCTGATATATTATATAAATCGCCATATATGATAATATAAGTAGTCAGATATGGCCATATGTGGCCATATATGTGAGCAGATACGGCCAGATATTGCCATATACGTGGACAAACACTGCCATATATCGCTATGTAAGTGCGTAAATACGACCATGTATCGCCATATACGAGTGTAAATACAACCATATATCGCGGTGCAAAAGGTCAAATACTGCTATCAACGGGCTGACCAGTTTTGCTTGTTCTTTGGGCTCCTTATTTTGTCGTAAGTTCCAGTACAATAAAAGAAGACACGTAGCCATGCCGGTCTTATAGGCCAGCCTAATGAATCATCTTCTGCCGGTCAGAAAATAGGCGCCCAGTTTCCTTTTTTCCATTCCCTCTCGCTCTCTTATCTCCTCATCTTCACACTAGAGCGGATCTCTCAGCAACTCCCCGCAGAAAAGAGGAGTGCCTCCCTTTTTCCTGAGTGGAAAGAAAGAATTGAGGGAGAGTTTTTTTTCTTTCTGCTTGTTGGTCGGTTTTAAGACCGGAGTTCACAAAACGTGAGGCTAGCTTATTTTTGGTCGTCAGTGCAGCTCATTTTTTATATCGCTTTTATTTTCTTATAGCCCAATCGTTGAAGCAGGACGTAGTATTTGCGCCGCGTGAAATATGATCACCGAAGGAAGTTTGTGCTACTGTTTATTTTTCTTCGATATGTTTTTGCCACCACAACACACGGCGCATCCTGGGTGATGGGCTGGCAGGTGCACCCACGTATACTGGTTTAACCTTCCTGCACAGCCACGGACGCAGGGGCGGTCCCAGACTTTGGTTTTCAAGGGGTGGGGGGGATTCTTTCTTAAAAGCTTAAAACTTGGCTCGCGATATAGCGCTGCACTAAGTACTTCCGCTATAAGCAATTGTACAACATATCGCATACATTTTATTTTATTCTCAAATGCTACTACTTTCCATTGCAAAAAGTTACAAGTCGGGTTTTTACATAAGAAACAAAAAGTGCAATAAAAGCATTTTTTACTTTTTATTGCACAAACTAATCAAATTAGCAATTTTAATGTAATCAAGTGCATTAAAATACAAAAAAAGCCAACCGCATTTATAATTTGGAAATTATATACGTTATGAGAAAACAATTTCAGTAGGCGAATTAAAATATTGCAAAGAGAAACGTCTGACAAACAAAATATTGCCACGCGCGTCGCCGAACGAGCGCGTGCGTGGCCGAATGGTTACCGTGCTTGGCTGTCCCGCAGAGGATCCAGGTTCGACTCCTGTGCGCGGAATGTTCTTTTATTTATTCTTTGAGCTTGGCGTTCTCGTAAGTTCAAGAACCTTCTCGTCTTATCGAGTAACGAATGTTGTACGCGCCGTACGGTTCGAGGAAGAATGTTCCAGCTTGCCACGCGTCCACAAAAGGTGCTCCGCGTGGCAAGCTGGAGTCAGTCTCGCCCCAGCGTTCGATCTTACTGTTTCTCCGCCATTGACGCCTTGGACGCTAGCCTTTTTCTATTTTGTTTTGGCCACAAGTTCACCCCCTTAAACGTTTCAGTTTCCTTAGTTATGCCTTGTTTCGTCACCTCGTCATTCGTTACTTTTTGGTGGAGGTGCTCGGTAGTGAGCGACTTGTGCTTGCAGGGCCCGTCCAATGTTGGTCACCTCCGTTACAAACGTTTCGACGGTGGTAAGTGGACATCGCACAAGGCCTCCGAAGATGTTTTCTTGACACATTGCATCAGGACTCTCATCTTCTTTACTTCGGAGGCTTGAGGTTCGGCGCGGTTGCTGTGTCACAGAACATCTCCCACAAAGCTAACGACGCAGGGCGACACTGTCCAAAGCTGATATAAATTACTCCACGACTGACAAGGAATGTCTTGCGGTCGTCTGGGCAATCACGAAGGTTCGCCCGTACTTGTTCTGGAGCACGTTTCGCGTTGTCACGGACCACCATTCGTTCTGCTGGCTTCGCGAACATAAAGGACCCTTCAGGACACCTTGCTCGATGGAGTCTGCGACAGTAAGAGTTTAACACGACTGTGGTCTACAAGTCGGGCCGCAAGCACCGCGACGCCGACTGCCTGTCCAGAGCCCCTGTCGAGACAACTCCCGGTAGCAGCGACGACGATGACGACGATTGCTTCCTAGGCGCAGTGAACACCGATGACATGGCACGACGTCAAAGAGAAGATCTTGAGTTGCGCGCGCTAATCGAGCACCTCAATGGACGAGGAGGTACTGTCCCCCTAGTCTTCTCGAGGTGCGCTGCCAACCTTCGTCATTCGACAAGGTATACTTTACAAGAAACACTTCGGAGACAACAGCTTGACATGGCTGCTGGTAATGCCTACCGATATTAGAGAGGAGATCTTCCAAGCCTGCCACCATGACCCGACGTCCGGACACTTTGGGTACAGCCGTACGAGGGAAAATGGTGGTGAGGCTGCAACAGAGTGCACGCACGAGGACTCGCTTGCGGTACCTTAGCTCAGGGTGGATGACAAAACAGGGGACATGCCCCCGGCGCCGCCAACGAACTCGAAAGAGCTGGAGCTTTATTAATAGGTACAAAGACAGGTTCGATTCATTAGCTCTTACTTCTTCGGCCAGATAAATCTTGCGCGTGCAAATTGCCATGCAATTTTTAGTTTCCACGTCCTGTTTTAACGATTAGTTCAGCGCAGTAAGTTGATTTTTCGTGCATATTTATACAAATTTGTGTGTCACTTACATGTTTGTTTTCGCTCGATGAGTTGGACAGCTCGGACGTATCCTCATGAGAATAGCTGATAGCACTGGCAGACGAAAGGTTCCAACGACGATGATGCTACGCATGACACGAGCAGGGAACTCGCCAATGAAGAACCCGACACTGTTGGTGACCTATCTGCGCTGGGTGCTGAGCCTTCGTTCCGTCAGTGGTAGGAAGAAAATGTCAATCCTAGAACGTTTTGCTTCTTTGGCCAGACGAATCGGCCTCCTGAAAATGCACAATGAACAGCTTCTTAAAATTTAGTTCCCTACTTATAATGTACAGTTGCTTTGCAATACAAGTGGATTTTTTTTCCAAATGAAGAAAATGTTTACTTACCATTATTATTCGCGAGGATCCGCCGTCCACCTGCATTGTGCGATGTCTTGATTTGCTGTGTTGGAACTTGGAACCTAGCGGTTGTCCGTGGTGGCGATGGGCGGCTTGGGCTAGGTAAGTGACCGGACTGCGACAGGACGTCAGGAGCCAAGTGTCTCTCGAACAAATAATGCACATTTACACCATATTTACTGTGAGTGACTGGTGAGGTAACATTTAAAAGAGCACACTTTCTGGAGTGAGTCTGCTACTTTTAAAGAATCTCCTTTCTCTTGTCTCAAGGTGGGGAATTGGTGCGCCAGGATTGGTGGCCGATAACTGCAGTAGATTTGCGGTTCTGAAAACGTTCAGGCTCTGCCTCAATAGCCTTTTACCACCTCACGCGCGCACACAAATAGACCCAAACTCTCTCACAGCCCCGTCGTCAGCTACCCCGCTGCCATCGATTCAAGAAGAGTTATTGATACCTGCCCCAACCGCAGGAATTAACCTATAGTTGTATAAGCATTTTTTTTTTTTGGGGGGGGGGGGGCGATTGAGTTACCAAACTTAAGATCCGATAAGCAGGCAGCCAGTAGCACCGACAGTCAACAGGGAGTTTTAGCGAGTCGCGTTTTTGGAGCACACTGTTCCGAAATCATGAACGGTGCAGCTGGTCCGTCCTGTCAAACCGTACGTGAAATTTAACGCATTTCAGCGAATCGTAAAACTGGCGCAACCGTGTAAACGATGATGATGATTGTGTTTGACTGGCAGCGCCATCTTCTAGTAAACATGTGAAACGTTCTGCAGCGTGCAAAACCGTGGCGGCTCGTGTTTTCGGCGTACGACTGATGTAAAGACGACGGCCGACGTAACATTTACCGGTCGGAATTTCAAGACCTGCGAAGCTAGATAGAGTAAAATGTGTCTGAACGACCGCAAAGGTAGGGTGGTGGTTGTCTCCGTCATCTTGAACTTGAACGATCGTTCACGTTGTGTGGTGTCGAACGAAATCATTTCGTCTGCTCGCGGTCGCCACGGCAGCTATAGTCAGCCCGCAGATCGCAATAAAATTACTAGCATGCGTAGTTTACAGCATTCACGATCGCTTACCATTGTGAGCCGTCCTCGAAATGATTTGGTTCAACCTCTCAAATGAAGCAGAGTAACAGGGATGGCCAAATCGCCTCCCGCAGTCAAGCCTAACGCTGGGCTGGGGCCAGCTGGGGTGGGGGACAAACCGACCGCTTTCATTGTTTACCCGAGTCGTGACCGGTGCTGGCTGCGTTCCGGAGACGACTCCAGCGGCCGGAGTGGGAGAAACGAACGAGAAGAGCCTCCCGAAGCCCCCAACGACTCGCGCGCGCATGCGCAGTGGCGTACGCAGATATGTTCAAGGACGAACCGTTCGTGTGGAAACGACTCGCTAAAACTCCCTAATATCAGCTCCGCGACGGCATTGAGGACGTAGCTCCCACCGCAGTCTCAGCTTAGGGGTGAATGGAATATAGTCCGCACGCAAGATGGCCGACCAGCTCCTGGCCTTCCCAGAAGTTGGCGTTTACAAGACGGCCGCTGTCGTCATTGGCCTCCTCGCTCGAGACCCTATAGCGAAGAACCAGCGTGCACGAGCACGCGCTACGAAGCTTCATCGACGGCCACTCGTACGAGGAGGAGCTGGCATCTCCTCGGTTCACGACGGGTGCTTTTGGTGAATCGCAGTTCTGTGAAAGTAATTGTTTCTCCTTCGGTGTTTTCTTCCAACGAAAACATTATCATTATAAATGCCTTTTACCTCAACAGCAGCCGTTAAGCCGACATTTTCCTCCGACTGCAACTATCTAAAATATCTCAAACTTTCTCCGACTGCAACTATCTCGAACTTTCTACGGATATGAAGTTTTTTCAATACGTATCAATTCTAATTGCATGGGCGTACCAACCGGGGGGGGGGGGGGGGGCAAGGGGGGCGCTTGAACCCCCAGTTCTCAGAGTGAGGGGGCAAGGCATGTGTTTTGCCCCCCCTGAAACAGCCGCCACTGGGCAGGGCAAACACTGGCCGGCGGCGCCCAAGGAATACCAAGGGCACCGCCCCCGACCCGCGGGGGCCTATTTTTAACGCGCAGGCGATACAAACCCTAGCAACGGCGCTCACGCCGGATTGGCTGGTTCGTGGAGATAGGAGCTGCCGCCGTCAACATAGGCAGCGGTTACAATGCGAGTTTCCGAAGCGGTAGCGTAACTTAGTGGTAAGATGTCACCCTCATACGTATCAGACCCGGGTTCTATCCATGGTATGGGCTATACTTCTTTTATGTTTTTTCCTCGAACATTTTGTTTTGTCGAGGCATTTGGCGATATTTACGACATTTCTTTTTTTACGATTAACACTGAAAAAAACAACGAATGTTGTTGACGAAACATCGCTGAACTAAATCGTATGTGACTCTATTTACGGAGGTGCATGGGGGACAGCGGGGCTTGGGTTGCCGGCTGGACGCCGCAAAACGGCGTGTACGGGGAGGGGGGGGGGGGGCAAGTGGGATAATAGTTTTGTAATTAGCAGCCGCACACTGTCGCCGCGAAGCGGCGTGGACGCAGGCGCGGGGGTGGGTTAACGCGCTTCGAGTGATACACGCACCGTCCGAATCCGAAATTTAAGTTTCCGCGCGTTGCCGAGCAGCCAATCCAGCGTTGCGTGCGTCGTTGCTAGGGGTCTATCGCCTGCGCCGTAAAAGGAGCCAGTGACCAAAGCGCCCGGTGCGCATACACAATTGGCCCTCTCCTCCCCCTCCCCCTCTTTTACAACGCCTGCACACACACACGCCGTAAAAGTTAGTGATGGACCGAATCTGCCGAACTTCAGATTCGGCAAAGTTCCGCACATGCCGAAATTTTGAAGGAAAGTTCGGCAAAGATTCGGCAAAAATTTGGCAAATGTCTGCGCACGCGCACGAACGCGACGGGGCCATGAATCGCAAATGGACGCCGCGCAGTCGCGCGGTTACCATCGCACAGTTTAGTACAACCAGCGGTTACGGCGAGGTGTGGAGTAGGCGACACGGTAACTGTGCGTTTGTGAGCTTTTGCGAGTGTGGTTCTCTTCAATATTTTCTGCCTCAAGAACAGAAGATCGACCAGTAATTTACGCAGTCCACTGCGCAAGTGACAAATGATGCGGTGCATTCTGGATAACGTGATTTTCATTTGACCTTTCCATTGATGCAACGATGTAGTTGAAACATTGACTGACAACTGACAATTACGCTTAGTGTGCGCAGCCCACTGCCGTCAAACGGGGCCGAGTCACGAGAGCTTGCCAGAATGTATGGAATGCAGCTGGCATCCTCGTCATAATGTGATACATGTTTTCTCCCTTCTTTTCTTTCCTTTTTACGCACTTTCTGTAGTGTGTATATTCTGTACATTTATTTGTCTGTTTTGTTTTTTCATATGTGGTGGCGGGCTGGCAGCAGACATGTACAAGCTACTCAAATAAAGTAATTAAGTTAAGTTACTGAGTATTAGCCTGAAAGTAATTTGAGTAGAGTAGAAATTACTCAAGTGGAAAGTAATTCAGTAAATTACTAATTACCGTAAAAAGTAGCGAATTACTTTTGAAGTTACTTTTATTTTTTCTATGCTAACAAGGAAGTACTTACATAGGTTTTGATGCGTTAGCGAAATTCTGCTAGCCGAATATAAAGCGGTTGCGTTTTCACAGAAATGCTTTAATAGCTGGTTCTGCTTCTGCATGCCTAATTGTTGTGTACTTCTCTTTGGTCAAGGATGTACTGCGGATGTATCATTTCTACTTTGAGGTTTAGCACTGCCTGAGCTTGATTTTGCAGACAGTGTTTGATTGCTTACAGTGTTGCGTAAAGTACGTCTAAAAACTACTTGGAAGTACAAAGTAAATGAGAGGTTATGTACTTCAAGTAAAGTAGTAAGTACACCGGGTGCAATGTACTTGAAGTAAAGTACTATAAATACAATGTACTTCCAAAGTAAAGTAGAAGTACTTTTTAACACACTCTTTCAGAATGCCCTTTCATTCCCTATACAACGTTTTTTTTCTTTTTTAACGGGCCGGTATGCATTGTTTTAGGGAAAATCGGAGGTGCGTCAGTTTTGTTTCGAAAAGGGCGGCAAAAACGAAAGTGCATCAGGTATTTTTTTTTCTTTTGGAAATGGCGGCAACTAATACGCCATAGAGTAATTGCTTTATTCTCGCTGACGAACCATTTACACACAATCAACTTATAAGGCACTTATTTGTATCGGTCTTATAGCCGCCATTACTTCACTCAGAGAAATGACCAGATGACGTCTCGAAAGACAGCACACCTTTGCAAAAAGGCTCTCTGGCCGCCGCCATTTTGCGCACCGAGTGACCCCTATCAGCCAGACATTTCTGCCACCTGCGTGAGCTGTGGAGACTCGGTCAGCGTGACTCCCTAGCTGCATTGTGCATTCGGAGTTCGCCGTTTTTTCTTGGAAGTTTTTACACTATTTGTCTGTTTAGGATGATTAGCTTTTCGTGTGTTATCTTGCACTGTGAGAACCAGGGAATACCAGTGGCTCGTAGCCTGCTCGGCCTTCGCAGGGAAAAGAACGAAGAGAGCGAACGTCAAGCAGCCCGCGGCGCGGGCAGTTCGACTGTTCCTGGAGGATTATTTCCGTTGAGATAATCTCCAAAAAGCCTTCCCGACTTGTGTTCCGGGTCTTCGCGAAAAATAGCTGATAGGGTCGGGTCCGGGGTGTGGGGACAGAATAGACGCGTTCGTTCATTTGCTTCGATGCTGTTCGAAAAAGCAGCTCTCTTCGACACGTGCCCCGAAGCACGCCAGATTCCGTCCGATTGTCGTGAAGTGACTACCGTCGACACTGTACATTGGACATGCTGTGTTATTTGAGACCTTTCTCAAATCCTGTTCGAATAACGCGGCACCGTGGGGAACGTACAATATATGTTGTTGACTGATGAGACTCGTTGAATATCATGTTGTGGGCGGGGAATATCCATTTATTTCGGCTATCCTTTGTGGCCAAACTATTTTCGACGGTTAAGACCTTTGTAGATTTGACACGGCTGAGTGTACGGTGCCGTAAAAAGATGCAACATGAAAATGGAACCAACATTCCAGTTGCATTTGTTTTGTCACGCACAGACTCACCGAAAAAGCTTTCATTTCTTTAGTTTTTGTTCCCAAAAATAGTACAATGCATTCTTAAAGAACCCCGAGAAATTCTATGCGCCATACAACACAAAAACGAAAATAGAACGCGGCAATTCAGCCTCCACCAGCGTCCGAAAGTGCGCCTACGCAGGCTGCCACAGCCCACTGACGAGAAACTTCACAGCCCAGCGCAGTTGGCTACACTGGCGTACCCTCTCAAAACTCAGGGACGTGCGCTGCAAACTGTCTTCGTCTGAGACTGCCGATGAGAAAGGTCTAGCTAAGCACTAGATGAACTTCAGAGCGGGTGCTGCACTTTGTTACATCCTTTGAGTGAGGATGTAGTGTGTATACCTCCTGTAGTGGGCAAGAATTCCTGCATTGGGGAGAAGCGGGGACAAGCCGTTTCTTCAAATGCGTCAAGTCTCCTTGAGCTTCGGGATACAAAGAAACGCCAGTCTTCGGCGCTAATCCCACAGTTACTCGGTCTCTCTTGCGTCGTGTCTGTTCGCTCCCCGCGCCTCGTAGCAGTGTTATTGCAGTGGGGGGCTCGTTAAAATTTTGGGGGGTTTTGACTATCCAAATTACTTTCTCCCCCCCCCCTTTTCTACGCCACATGCTTCCCCCTCTGCAAATATCAGCTGATCTTCCAACATCTTATCTCTGTTGATAGGCAAAACAACCACTAAAATTCGAAAGTAATTTGTAATTTGAGTAGAAGTCACTCGGAAAAGTAGTTAAAGTAAACTACTAATTACCAAAATAGAAATGTATTTGAAAGTTACTAAACTACCCAGAAAAGTAGTTAAACTACAGTAACTTGAGTAAAGTAGTTGAACTACGTACAAGTCTGGCTGGCAGGCGCTCTGCGTAAGGGTTTTCACCTATCTGCCTAGCCCCGCACACCACCACATGGGCCCCTTCCAGTATGTGCAAATAAAATTATTATTATTATTAATATTATTATTATTATTATTATTATTATTATAACAATCCTGTTTTCGGCTCACAAGTAGTTTGTGCCAAAACAGAATAATATTGCTTTTTAGTTCGCGTTATTTCGCGATTTTCATGTATCTGCATAAAACTAAACACAGAACTATCATGCTCGACGTTGCACATCCGACATTCCTAAATCTCCCCAACTTCCTAAACGTCCGTGTGTGTCCTAACACCAGAAACCGGAATTTTAAAGGTTAAAAACGGCACGTTGCGAATATGGAACGCACACTTTCATGCAAAGCTGACGTCAAGTGACTCAAATCGAAAAACATGCATATTTACAATATTGTTATCTCTTCTGGTGAAGGCTCAGCAACTGTTGCATTCGTTTTCGCGCACGAAACGGTGACTCCCAGAGAAAGTAAGAACGCAGTGATTGCCTTTATTTGAACAATGTAAACACACTTGCAGGCGTGCGCTGATGAAGCCTCAAAATCAAAACTCTCGTAGCGTGATTCGTGACTGCGCCGGCTGCTACCCAACCTCGTTGTCACGCCACTTTCTGCAAGCAAACACTAAAATTGCCAGTAAACACACAAAAGCGACATCGATACAATTATCTTGTAGAATATCACCTTATTTAGTCATAAGTGTGTCAATAGGCACTACATGTTGTATTTAAGTCAAGAAAAAAAACATAAACCTTTTTCGTCACAAAAAACTAAATATCAATGTTAAGACTGGTAACAGTGTATTTTTGCCGAATGATTGCCGAATCTTTAGAAAAGTTCGGCAAAAGTTGCGCCGAATTTTCGATTCGGCAAAAGTTCGGCCCATCACTAGTAAAAATATGCGACCCGGGGAGGGGGGGTGGGTCTGGTTTGCCCCCCCCACTCAAAAACAAGTTGGTACGCCACTGTCTATTTGTCTGCTTGTGTGTATTGGAAGATAAGTGTCATGCTTTGATGTTTTTATTATTGTAGTCTCCCTGTAGCTAATGTTAAAAATATATTAAGAAGAGAGAGCAGTGTTTTTTTGTTCTGCTTCAAAGGGATACGGAAGCGAAATTTTAACGCCTATTTCTTTGTGTAGACGTGGTCTCCTGTATGACAGCAGCTCACAAACAGCGATGTCTTTCGTCCGTAAACGCAAGATATGCAGTTTTAAAATGAATAAAACGGTTGCCCAATGCCATCTGGTAGTTGGGGGGGGGGGGGGGGGAGGGCCGAGTTTCGCTTGGAATGTCTCACGTCACGGGCCCATCAGGAGCTACGCCACGGTGTGTCGTGTCCGGTGCAGGCATGCGGGAGCGAGCGGCGCTTGGCGCACCTCTGAGGTCTAGTACACCATACCTCAGGCATTCCCACTTGGCAGGATTGTAACGCGCTGATGATAAAGCTGGCGCCACCAAGTGACGACGGTCATAATTACTGTACCCCTGGCCGTCTACGGGCCCGTGCCGTTGTGAGCGTGACGTCACGGGCAAATATCCCGAGATGCATCGCACCGACTCGACGGCTGATTTTGAAGTGCTCGTCAGAATCCATCGGTTGGAATGAAACATATACCCATCTGCTGAAAATACAAGCCTGTGATTATCATTTGCGGATATCATGGATTATATTTCACCCAGTTGAAGTGTTCCGGGTATATTTCAACTTTTAAACCTGTACACTCTAAGAAACAATGGAGGAAAAAAGTAGCAATGGCGCGTCTTCCTCCCTTCTACTGACGCGCCCCCAAGCGGACACGAGAAATAGGGAGGAACGAAACGTTTTTCTCCTTCTCAGGAAGACGGGAGAAAGCTTGCGCCCTCCCGACTCATCTTCTTTCGGTTTCGTTTTTCAAGCAGGTCGCGCGCGTTCTTTAATAAATGCTGTTGAGCTTCAGCGGCAGCGAAGGCCGCCTGTAATTCCGTCTCCTAGTCCAAACGTGCAGAACATTTCGGTTGCATTGACGTTTTCATCACTAATTTTATCAAAGGAGCAAACGAAGCCGCTAGAAACAGCGAAGTTCCGGAGCAGTGCCAGCAGCGCCACGTACTCTGGGTAAGGTGGCCGCACTGATCTCTATGACAATTGCTGGATCGCGGTTCCCCGCTTCGAGCCCATTGCGCGATTGAAGCCACCGGTCGGCCATCTTACCGGTGCCGTGGAAGCGTTGTCAAGGCGGCGGTTGTCTCTGTTGTCACGTTACCTACACACGGTAACCATGGTAACTGTCTAGGCTTGACAGCGCTAGAGCATATCTTGTAAGATGGCCGACGGTGGCTTCATTTTCGGTGCGGGGAAGCGCGATCCAGCAATTGTCATTGAGACCAGTGGGTGGCCGTCTCCGGATTGCGGGACTCACGCGGAACTACAGTAGCGAAAATACAGTAGCGAAACCACGCGGAACAGTGTCGACGTTTTCAAGGTTATGAAAATCGCTGGAACTGCGTCCAAAACAGGCAGGTTTTGCTGCCGGCTGCCTGGATGCCTTCCGTGCTGAGTTCGGTTCTGTTTTCCGATGCAACCGGCGTTCAACGTGGTTCTGTATTTGTGCGTGTCAGCAACATAGCAACATAGCAACAGTTGTGGGTTGTGAGCAGAAGACTGGAATTATCGTCGATGTGACCGTGTGTTCGTGTATCAGTGGTGTAGCAACAAGATGAGATGACGTAAACTCTCGGGCATTGATGCCGCTGGTCGGGCCGTGATCGGAGGGTTTGGGGTGTCGCAGGTTGACATTCCGCTTTACACTAAAAAGTTTAATACCACTTGAGGGATTAGGTGCAATCGATCGACGTGCGGATAGTCATGTTGGAACGCTGGTCTGAACAGTAAGCTCCTATCGTGCAATGGCCAATGTGACTGTCGGTTGTTTCGTCCCCGAGAGTGATTACACTCTGGGGAAAGGACTGAATTTAATAGTACGAAATCTTGACGGAAAGTACGTATATTTACGGTGTGGAATTTTAGTATTAAAAAGAATAGTAGGTAAAATCGAAAAAAAACTACCCTTTGTTTGCTGTTTAAATATACTACGGTTCCTGGAGAAACTGACCTCCCTACTGAAAAAAAAATTATATGAGTCTAATAAGAACTGATATGAAATATCCAAAAATTGATATGCGACATATGAAACTGATATGAAATACCCAAAAACTGATATGCGACATATAGGAATTGATATATAACATTTGCCAACTGATATGATAGTTTACAATAAAGATCTCAGAAATAAATTCATATACTTTTTTTCAGTGTACGATGTAACGCGCGGGAAAACAAACACGTGGCTTGGAACGAGCGGCTTGATTTACTGGCTTTCAAATAACTACGGCATGAGCGTTTACTTTTCATTAGGAGATTCATCCCCTGAGCCGTTCAAAATACTCTCAGAGGTATGACATTACTGAGAAATAATCCGACATGTTGTGAATATTATTTATTGCTTAGGTGGTCACCGAAAAACTCCGTACTTACAAAACGACCTGTATAAAAGGCGTAAACGCAGAGCTCAGAAGTGGTCATTGGGTGTGCTGTTGTATTCATGTTTGCTGTGCCGTGTATGTGAATGGGCTCATTGCTGATGCTAGTGGTATGCTTAATTATCTACAAGGTGGCTTGAGTAATGAAAATATTTTTGTAGCACACGAATTGGGCGGTACCTAGCGCCACCTAGCCTAGTGTAACTGATATGCGGCATATGAAACTAATATGAAATAATAAGTTCTGATATGAAAAACATGTCCAATAAACATATCAGAAATAAATTCATATAATTTTTTTAAGTAGGGCTCCAAGTGGCGCGCTCGGAGGAGCGCTAGAGGTTTTCGAGCTCGCCATGGCGTAGCTCCGAACACTTAACACCTGCCGCAAGTCGCGGCTTTGATGCATTCAAGTTGATCGAAAAGCGATTTCTCAGCCCGTGAACCATCACTTCCAGCTGAGTGAATATCCGCTCTACAGAGATTCATTCAAGACGGCAATAGCAGCCTTGCGCGAACAGCACAAATAGAAAAACAAACACTACGATATAAATACAGGCTACGACGTGCCGTGCGGGGAAACAAACTCATGGCTTCGAACCGCATTGGAGCGGCTTGATTTATTGGCTTTCAAATAATTACGGCATGATCGACCGTTTGCTGTTTAATAAGAGATTCATCCACTGAGCCATTCAAAATACTCTTAGAGGTATGACATTGCTGGGAAAAAATCAACAAGCTGGGAATATTTTTTATTGCTTATTCAGTCACCGAGAAATTCCGTACGTTCAAAATGACCAGTATAAAAGACGGAAACGCAGATCTCGGGTGTAGTGTTCCGGTTAGTGTGCCGTTGTATTGATGTTTGTATTGGTCATGTACGCGTATGTGCTCAATGTATGTTCACCTGATGCTTGTAGTATGCGTAATGTGTGTAGGTTCACGAATATCACGAAGCGCAATGGTGGCCTGAGGAAATAAAGGTTTTTTTGTAGAACATGAATTGGGCAGTACCTAGCTCCACCTAGCCTAGCTACTTGCAATTACTCTCTTGACCCTGCCATCTGGCGGCAAGCGATTTAACCTTCTTTCACGCTACGCGATAAACAGCGGCTTCGAGTTTGTTCTTTTTAGAGCGGCTTTTGGTTTCGCGGATTGAGTTTGCCATTCCTCCGTGTTGTGCGGTTGACGAGGGAATTGTGACTCGGGGAACACCAAAGGTATGACGTAAAGTGCGCGAAGTAACTGGGTATCGGTTGTCTCCGTTTAACATCGCAGTGCTGTCGACGAGAAGACTGAGTAACTGCTTTCGAAACGCAAGTTTCTGTACCTGTGGGGGAATCTGGCCTCGGAAATAAACACAGTTCGCGGAAAGCTCGTGGTACGCTTTTATTTGCTGCTCCTCTCATCCCATACGAGAGACGTAGCGTCCTCGTTAAGCCTTATTGAGCTCGAATTGTTCGATTCAGGGCCGCCATAATGAGATGCAGGTGACGGAGAAACTAGTTGCTCCCCTGCTTCAGGGACGAAAGTTTCTCCCTTTCTGAAGGAACATAGGTTACAAGACCGTTCCTCCCCTAAGGGAGGACTATCGATACCCTTTTTTTCGAAGAGTGTACCCACTCAACGTCTTTCTTGAGGTTTTGTTTAAAAAATAAACAACGAAGGGAGAATGTAATAATTGGCTTTTACTAGTTTGTTGCGTCTTTATGGACACTATTGGTGCTATATGAGCGCAAGCTCGAGCCTGAACGCGCACCTCTTTTGCCGTTCTTGTTTTTCAGTTCTGATGGTCTGCTCTATAATTAATTAATCCTAAACCTAAAAGCCAATCACCTCTGCTTTGTCGCCGGCAGGGTCCGTGTTGATTGTGAACCTCACCACTACTTGTCTTCCGTCAAGGTGCCCATCACCTGGCCGCTCAACCCGTCCTTTTAGGATGTCTCCTGCTGCCAAGGAACAGCCTGATCGTTGAACCACCGAACCACCAACATTGTTGCCTTTCCGTCAAAAAGTTACTACAGGCAGGCCAGTCCACTTGTGGGGAAGCCGCGTCCAGAGCTGATCTGCATGATGTTGGTGCTATCCTCTTGGGGTGCCTACTGTTGTCATTAGTATACCATCAACTGAGCAGACAACTTCAGGAATCCACCATAGGCCTCAACTACGCGCCCACACAGTCTGTCCCGCACCTAAAGGATGGTTGCCTCCCTTCGTGCGGGGAGGAGTCCAAATGCATATATACAAAAATCAGTCTGGGATCAGATGCGGTAACCGAATAACAGTTCAGATGGGTACTTTCTGTCTTTTGCTCAGGTTCTGCAGCAGCGAAACTTCAACAACAGTGGAGAAGTGATTGCAAGCCTGGTTTCAAGACTGCGAGGCTGAACCTCATAAATGCCGCCCTTGACTCCACATATCGCATGCTTGGCTAACCCGATGAACTCCAGGTGATACAAAGTGGTTGTGGGGTGATGTGCATGACCGTTGTAAAAACTGTTTGAAAACAGTACTATTAATCTGGGTCCGTTGTCAAACACAAGTGTCCTTGGCTGTCGAAATCGATCAAAGGTGTTGCACTGGGCTTCCACTGTGGTCTCGGCCAATGCCTCTATCCGCTTTGTGTCTGAGTGGATCACGATCAATATTACGCAACTCTCCAACAGTACAGCATAATATAAGCCGTGTTCAACGTTGCTTGGTATCCATCCAGCTGACCCGAACCTGCACCAGGGGTATTTAACAGGACTGGGCAGATTTTGCACCTTCTTATATGGTCTTAAATGCCTTTGTCAACACCGGGGTACCAGAAGACAGTGCTTGCCAAGCTCTTCATGACTGACCTGCCTGAATAGGTGTCATGGAGCATAGCCTCCTGTTTACTGATAATGCCTGCCCATATACCGGTTGCTAGGTATCACCACAAGGATGCGTCACTTCTCTATACATGGCAAAAAATGGGAACGACGAGAATAAGCGGCACCATGACATAACACCACACTACAAAACAGCACGCGACAAAACAGCACGGTCAAAACAGCACGCGTCGAAACAGCAGAGCGTCAAAACAGCACGGCGATAAAACAGCACGCGTCCAAATAGCACGCGATGAAACAGCAGAACGCCAAATCGGCACAGCGACCGAAGAGCACGTGCCAAAACAGCACGGTGTCAAAACAGCAGAATGTCAAAACAGCAGAATGTCAAAACAGCACAACGACAAGACAGCACAGCTTCAAAAGAACACAACGACAGAAGAGAACGGCGTCATAACATCACAGCGACAAAACTGCAGAGCGTCAAAACAAGACATTGACAATGTAGCTAGGGTTTGGCTTTTTCGGTTTTTTTTTTTAGTAATAGAGTTAATTTTTTATTGAAGGGTATCCTGAAAAGCATTGCGTTTGACCGGGCCGAGGTATCTAGCCACTGTATATTTAAATAATTAAACTTACTGTCTTTTTAGGGGTGATTTAAGGTGACTGTAGTACTGCAACACTTTTGGAACTCAAATTTTATAACTCCCTACACTCCAGGCTGACCAATGAGACAATCACTTCGCTTTAACATACCGCGAATTTGATCTAAATATGGGGAACGTACGCGTATTTATTATGTGCCTCATATATTCAACAGCATGCCTGAATCCCTATTTGCTGGCACATCAAGACAAAAACTTAGAAAAACACTTTGGAATTTAGACTAGTGAACTTAGATTGCTCGATAGTGGTTACTCTTTTCCCTCTGATTGTTTTTTCTCAAGATAGTGCGTATTGTTCTGCGGTGTGATGCCGTCTTTCGTTCTTCTTTTCTTAGTAACTGCTTAAAATCGTTTTTTTTCCTTGTATAAGTGGTTTCTAAGGTGAATGAGAAGTTTATACTCATGTTACAAATTGTGAATTCGCCACCCACTGTGCCGAGCCAGGTGAAGCCCTTGAGGCTTACACCGGCTTCATCATTTTACTTCTTGAAAATGTATGTATTTTATATAAAACTATTCTATTCAATTCTATTTTATTTTATTATATTATTTTGAAATTCCGCCTACTTTTTCTGGTTTTTATTCCAAACAGAAGTTCTAGGTTTATTGCGGTGAATATTTTGTAGACTCATAAATTTATCGGTTCTTTTCACTTTTTATTGACGAAAACCAGTATACTGACTAAAATGCAATATTTAAAAGCGTTTGTTTAAGATGTATAGTGAGTAAACCAGGTACTGGTTCTCTTATTTGTTGCTGTCTGTGGCAGTCGACGCGACCTGTTCTGCAGGACGCACTGGGGTCCTATTGTGAACCTGACATTATCGTCGTGTGCTCTTATTTGAACAAAGGACGAACATGAGCTTCACTACCACATCGATCGGAGAGGCAAATATTAAAATCTTGAAATTTGCACGCATTGTACTCAGTGCGTTTTTCCCCTTTTCACGACTGCTAGATGTGGTAAATTTTCGCCGACCACAGAAACGACAATAAAACGATCTTGTTTATGCCCTTTTCTAGTAGACAGAGGCTAGGGGTGATCAAAAATGTGCGGCATTCACGGACGCCCTTGGTTTCCATTGTTCAGTTCACGATTAAACTCTCTTCAGTGAACAAAGAATTCGGCTCACAAATCCCTATCAGGTGATCAACCCAGATTTCGCCCCCGGAGCTTTTGTTGAAAGTTGAACCGATTTCGGAGACAAGGTGAAAACTGCGAAAGGAAGTGGTCATATGGTCAGAAATGACTCATGACTCACACCCCTCCCCCTCCAAACGCCCTCAAAACTACTGACCTTTTTCAGTTAAAGCCGAATTTGGAAAAATGAAATCGGTGTACTTTTACCGGTTTTATTCGGTTTAAACTGAAAACGCTGAACCATAAATATAGCGTATGGAGTTTAAAAAAATGCACGTCGTCCTGTTCTTTTCTGTTCCTTCCACTTATATGTTCATTTCTGCCCCAGTCACAGGTTTATTCAACATGGTTAACATTCACCATCTTCGCCTGCGCCCGTACTACATTATCTCAAAATAGGCACTGTAAAGAAATGGAGGGTCTAGGATGATTTGTCGAATTCGTTATCTTGGGAACACGCTCGAAGTAGGGAGTATACTCGATGCTTACATGAAGGCTTCCTCGGCAGTCCCGAAGACTCCTGGTGTGTATTGTGGCTAATGGTCGAGCAGTTCTGGTAATTTCGACGTGCAAGTTTGGTGGTGATGTCGTCTACAATAAATCAATCGATCGCACGGCGATAAGCTGTCTTTAGTTGTTAAAAGGAAAAAAAAGAACAGAAAGCGTGTGCGCAACGTGGTGCTCAACCCATGCAGTACGGCAAAAGTGTTGAGGTTGTGGCATGTTTCTCCTTCACCGGTTTCCACTCGATGGAGGCCATCGTCGGCAACAATTTGTGAATTTAACCAAAAACAACTTCTCACCGACAAGCTGCAGCCGCGTGTTTCTGGGAAATTGCTTTTCACGGCGAATAAACCCGTCAGAATCGGTGCCCATGGTGCACCTTGAATACGCTCGACAATGAAGTAACCTCATCTGAACGGTTCTATCAATGCCTCTGTAATCGACGCATCTCCGACTTTCTTTGGAGGGGAGGTCGTTCTACGCTTGGGTGGTAATTACGAAACGACGAGTACTACGGTACCTCACAGGACCGCCGCAAACCAAGCGGTTCGTACCTTGAACGTATGGATTTATTTTTCCCAACAACTTTTCCTCTTTCGTTGGTTCTACAAAAAAGACCAAACAACGCCGCCAACATCGACGCGAAGATATCACCTCTAACTACCCAATCTCTTCAGAGATCAGCGTAGTTAAGTGGTAGTAACTACTGCTAGCTTTATTTGTTTTTAGCAATCACACAGCGGCAGCATTCGGGACACTGATTCGAGTGCGATCCCGTCGCCGCCAACGTAACTTTTTTTATTGTTGCTCCACTAGGTGTTAAATAATACCATGCAATGTCCAACCATTTTCCTTTACGTTCTGTTTTGTTTTTACAAAACGCTACCTAATATAGCCTTTTTACGCTCAACACTGGCGGATCAAGATAATTATCGCCTTTTGCCCTAAACAACTGGTCGGTATAAATTGCAGCAACCACAGCTAATAAGGAGAAGAATTAGCGGAGTCAGCATAATGGTACCAAAAGAGACTATCAAGTCAAACTATATATCAATCAATTCTGCGATTTTCGACCTTGTTTTCATCTTTTACACAAATATCTAAACGCAGTGATTAAAAAAAATTCATTATTCGAAGCAAGGTGTAAAATAGATGACAAAAAAAAACAAAAAAACCTCGCTACAAGAGTTGGGAAGTTTTCGCGACGATGCTTCCAAAGGAACGTAGTTCCGAAATTGAGCTTCTAAACTAATTTATTATTCGTCATGGCGAACATTAAACTTCCTTCGTTTATAAGAATATAGTCGAAATTGGTGACGAAGTGCAGACCAGATAGAGAAAACGTCACAGCTTACTTCCACCGTCATGTAAAAAAATATGGCTATTCGCCTGAGACGGGCAAGCCGCCAGCGCACGCAGTTTCCATCCGCTACGAGTCAGGGTACCCAACGTGTCTTCTTAATAAAGCTAAAACAACACTCTACAATATCTTACACAAAGAAAGTAATAAATGCCCTCATAACAGAAACAGCGATACCAGCGGCCATGGTAAAGGCACGGATAGATCCCGCGCGCGCTAAGGCTTACGCATTCAAGGGAGGGCACATGGGTACTGCCCAAAGATGGCGGACTGCCAACAAGTACCCGGATGTAAGTTGACGGTGATAGAGTCGAACAAAATTACGCCGCCCAGAGAGCCGTAAATTGACTGATGTATAGATAGAAGGGATTTAAAACTTGCTTCAAATGATTATTAGGCCGCGAAGGAATAGCTGCCGACAGAAATTTTATTTTGGTATTTTTTGTTTGTTTGTTATAGATTTCAGTTTAGTTAGCTTCTGCATACTTTTTGTTATGCGGACTGCTACTAGCACTCGTCATTGAAACTGACTCTTGTAGCCTCGTGAAAAACGCAAACGAAAGCAGTGACGCGATATTTTTTTTTATTTTTTTTTTTTGGGGGGGGGGGGGTGGGGAGAAGGGGGAGTTCGGGATGCAATGTTTGGTAAGCACTGAAATATGCAATAAATTTCTTTAGAACCTAGCTACAATAAATGAAAGGGTCAAGGAGGTTCGAAATTATTCGTGCAGAGAAAGGTAAAGAGCGCACTCGTCAAAAAACCACATGCGTGCTTTTTTGTCGGTGCGCTGTTTTGTCGCCGTGCTGTTTTGGCACGTGCTCTTCTGTCGCTGTGCCGCTTTGACGCTGTCCTGTTTTGTCGCGTGCTATTTTGACGCGTGCCTTTTTGTCGCCGTGCTGTTTTGACGCCGTGCTGTTTTGGCACGTGCTCTTCTGTCGCTGTGCCGCTTTGACGCTGTCCTGTTTTGTCGCGTGCTATTTTGACGCGTGCCTTTTTGTCGCCGTGCTGTTTTGACGCTGTGCTCTTTTGGCACGTGCTCTTCTGTCGCTGTGCCGCTTTGACGCTGTCCTGTTTTGTCGCGTGCCATTTTGACGCGTGCCTTTTTGTCGCCGTGCTGTTTTGACGCCGTGCTGTTTTGGCACGTGCTCTTCTGTCGCTGTGCCGCTTTGACGCTGTCCTGTTTTGTCGCGTGCCATTTTGACGCGTGCCTTTTTGTCGCCGTGCTGTTTTGACGCTGTGCTGTTTTGACGCTGTGCTGTTTTGAGGCGTGCTGTTTTTACCGTGCTGTTTTGTCCCGTGCTGTTTTGTCGTGTGCTATTTTGTCGTGTGCTGTTCTGTCGCGTTTCCAGAATAAGCCTCTCTCGTGTGTTCTCTTATTCTTGATGCTGTTTTTGGCATTTGTCGTGGTACCTGTGGGCAAGAACGTGCCGAGGCTTTCATTTCACGAGAACCCAAGCAACACCCAGGATCATGGAAAGTGTCTGAAGCTTATTTCGAGGAAAGACTTCGCCCCAAATTCAACCTCCTATATACTCAAAAGTGTGCGGTAGGCACCTTTTTGTGACGCACATTAAGGAAGGCCTGTCTGGTCCCCCTTCGTACATTCTGCTGAGGCTCCACTCAAAGCCCAGCTTGGCTCAAGCCTCTCTGGTGTCAAAGCTGGATGAGCCCATGTACCCTTCCAAGTCCTATTTTGGTGCTACTTGACTGGCTCTCTCTACTTACCTACCCACATCTTTCTCGCACTGCTCGAGGAATACAGTGGCGGGCGCGTGACAACAGGCACAGTGCGTCATTACGAAACGTGAGCCCCGGCACAGCTAACACCTGCTACACTGCTTTCGTGGCTTCGTAGCGGTTGTTACCCCAAAGGACCCTGGCCATTGCAATTCCTCTTCACCTTCTGAACTTTGAAGCTAAACCAATTATGCAGCAAAACCAAAGCATGCACTACCGTTCAGCATTTTAGCACCGCTTCTCGGCATCATTGTCGTTGTTGCGATGCTCTTTTTGTTTCTAGTTGAGATGGTGATATCACATCTTCCTTGTCACTCATGGAGCTAGCAGTAAATTCGCAGAACACGAGATCATTCAAACTGCATACAGATGACAGTGCAGTGGAATGAACAAAATATGCGGTTGCAATTTCTGCTTGCGTCGGCCGGCTCATCACAATGCGACATCGGGACGTGTTATGTCATAGTGTGATAGGACGTCAACTACGATTGATGTGGGACCCATCGTATAATGCCTGTCTTTATCGTGCATGTGTTTCACGTTTGCTTTGCCAACGGATGCAATGAAACACGTTTTCGGTGGAGGCTATCGAGTTGGCAGGTTACGACCGCCTGATCATTCAGCTAATTGGTGATTTCACTTGGCTACTCGTTTCAGTAAAATGTCTCATCTTGATTCTGTTCGTCCAAAAATATTGTACCCTTTCGTTCTCGCGTAAACTGTTTCAAAAATTCCTTTTTTCCGCGCACTGTTGAGCTGTGTAATAGTATTGACGGTGCTACGCGTATGCTCCAGTACGACGACTTTGTTATAAAACTCGCGAAAGTTGACTTCCTTTGATGTTTGGTGTTTCTGGCGAATCATTATGTTGTTGAATATGTTCTCGTTTATTGTTCTCTCTACTCATGTTTTAGTTGTGTAATCCACTCCTGCAATGACCTCGACTGAGGTCGCAGTATACATAAATAAATAATAAATAAATAATCTATTTATTGGCTGGTTTGTTTGAAAGTAACTCAGTCGGTCTATCTAAGGAAGCCTCAAGAAAAAGCTTTGCTAAGGCTGCACTAGCCTTGGCAATTCTTTTTCTTGAGGCCGAGCTAAGACCACCAGATTTCATTTTGAGCAAGCCAGCGCACTGCAGAGGAGGAATGGCCCAGATTTAGCATAAAGTTATAGGTTTCACATGAGCAAAACAAAAATAATATTAGGTATTTCGGTTAAGAAAGCTGTGCATGCTTTATCCCAGCTTTTAGTATTTTGGGCACGTTTTACTTCGTAGCTTTGATTGCATCTCTGATGACTATTAGTTCACTTAGAGCATGTAAAATACATTGGACATGACAAACAACCGTACTTGGGCGTCCATCATGTGTCTGAGCTGTGCGTTAATTTTTTCAGTTGAAGTGTATCTCTCGCTTGGTTCGATCAATATCTACTTCATGTAGTGAATGCCACATGAGTCATGTGCGCTTGTGGGTGTTTGGTGAGTGGCGTCACCAATCACCATGAGCCTCGAAACCAGCGTGGGTTCAGCCCTCTGCATGCCTGGCTGTGCTAAGTGTCTCCGTGTCTGATGAAACTGGGGTCTTGGCAGTTGAGCCAAGCCCGGCCTAGGTATCCTTCCAGGACCCCCGGGTTAGGCAACACTCCACCCCAGCCCGCGCTCCGCATAGAAAAGTGTCCTCCGTTGGCTCGCCCAGGACGATTCGGTCAGTCGCTTTGCTTCGCCTCTCCTTTCATCTGACTTTCTTCTCCATACCTGCTTTCAAACTCTCATCTTTCAGATGTAAAAAATTATTTGAAAGTGAAGAGGAATTATATAGCGAGTGGGTGTTGAAAACCACCAGGTTCTGACATGGTGACACCACATACTTTAGTATGAAAATGTCTCACTCCATCGAAATCCAATGGCCTTTGCACAAATAGGCTTTGCATGGTTGGAACGACTGGATGTGCAGCAGCCTCAGGGTTTTTTCCTTTAGCGTTTCTGCATGGGGGAGAACCCCGCTGGAGCTTTGATCATGACGAGACAACACGAGCGGTTTCGTGCACTGCCGCCTACCTCCTGTGAACTAAAGTTATGCCGGCGTCACCCATGAGTGGAACGCTTAGTAAGATCTGCTTATTGTGACGATTGATGGCAATAGATGACTGTTGCCATCTATGGTTGGGGACACCTAGAGCACTAGTCGAGAAAGCTCTCTACTGTCTAGGCAAACCCGGTATCTCGGTTCGCCCACGGCAGCGCTCTCCCTTGGTGCGGCACAGTGTTGTACACGTTCCTTAAAAAGAGGAATGAAAGCTCGTTTCTCGTTCCTTCGGATTTTCGAAACGTGTTCCCTTTACAAGTTCCTTCTGTGAAAAAGGAACTCGTTCCCGTTACAGTTAAAAAAATTAAACGTATCGTAACATATAGGAGTATGTCACATTTGTATTTTGCTGATTACCATATTTAGTTGAATGAAAAAAGTTTTTTTTCTTTTTTATCTATCCTATCAAATGGCTACGTACGACTTTGAATACCGCGAACACCAGGATAGGAAAACAACCGAAAGCAAGATTCCATTTGTTGATATAGTCACCTTTAAAAATCATCGCGTTTCACCGTATTCTTGTTTGTGGTGGGCGATTCAGATAAGTGAAATGTACTGTCACCCCACATCGACCGATCATTTTAGAGCAATCTCGCACGTTTCAATTTAACAAAGTGACTTGTCAGAAATGAACAACAGCTGATTCTCGATGTTGCTGTCCGTAAGACAAACAAGTGGAGAAGAGGGTGGGTCTTTTAGAAGGTTAGTCTTGAAAACGAAAAGTCCTTCGTGAAGGTTGGATTCATTGGTCCGTTTGAAAGGGAGAGGAAATAAAGGTTAATTTATGTGTATATTTTAAGTGACCAGTATTAGGGATAGAAGGGTGCGTTCGATGTCTGTTAAACTTGTTCTTTTGTTGTAACTATAGGTCTCTTCGTGGAAGTTCAGTAATGGCTGTAGTTGGCCTTAGATTTCTGTGTGTATTCGCGGAAGCAAAGAAAGTAGCCGAGTTTGAGACGCCCTTCTTTCTGGTTTTGCCTTTCACTAAAAGTCTTTATATTTTACCGCTTTCTCAGGCATTGAAAAAATAATCAATGTCCACTAGCTCTACTGCACCCGACTGTTACCAAGCAAAGACCCCACAAAACAAACCCTAAAATAAGTTACAAAAAAGTTAACAAGATCCTGCTCTTCGTAAAGATATTGTTTTTATACCTTTTGGAGTTCCCCCCCCTCAAAAAAATACGATTAAAATTGCCCCACTGGAGGAAAGGGAACGCCGTTCCCTTTTCCGTTCTAGTAAAAATGTAACGAGTTCCCGTTCCAGTTCCACCGACGCAAAATGGAACGGCGGCGTTCCTTCGCTCTTTCAAAATGGAACGCGTTCCAGAAACTCCGTTTGTTGGAACGCCGTTCCGTACAACACTGGTGCGGCATGACTGCTGTAGAGCATGGATGGTGTGATCCTCATGCATTCTCTCAAATGCGTGGTGTCTACACCGCTAGGAGTGCAACGTTTGGTACTGTGGGTGTGCTGGCATAAATGAATGGAGACAAATGTACTTTTCCTGGTAAAGTATTTGGTGTCGCTGTCAACTGGCATGCTTGCAGCCAGGCTAGCAGTGGCCGTTGTGAGGCTTGTATCCCAAATGTCCCAAGATGCCTCTGTCACATTTAAATGACTAAGTTTGATGTGCTTGCAAGAATGGGACATTTACAATAAAAATATAGCAAATCACTGAAGATTAATATTGAACATACTCATTTAATGAATCTGTATATGCTTGATGTTCAATTTCATAATAACTGCAGGGTCAGAATGCTAATTGACAACAACATTTGATTGTTTCATTTTTTCTGGTTTTGTAATTCATGGTTCCAGGTGCAGCAAGAAAAGACATAGGCATGGTTGCATGTTATCTCTCCAAAAGTTTGGGTCTATACAGCATGAACTAATTGTATTTTTGATGGTGATCATACCAAAAATAGCATGTTGCTATTTCAGCGGTTGCTGCTCGTGAACTCGAGAGACTGCGATTGCAACTGTTGCGACTTCAAGATGTCAGGAGATTTCAGCTGCTTGTCAGACCATGGCCAGGCGGTGGAATGGATTTTCAATCCTTTGGCGGGGCGTGCCTGTTGGTTTAGACCGTGAAACTTCCGAAATTGTGTTCGCCTTGCGATTTCAAAATGTTTAAAAAACATTTTCGTGTGAAGCCAGCCTAAAACCTCTGTATGCTACATTGTTAAAGGTTTGTCACCCTGTTTACTTTTTTTATATAGTGATTTAGAGCTGCTGTGGGCACCACCGGAGCCCACCGCCGAGCGCAGCACCTCATTCGGCAAGCACCAGCAAAAAGACTCGAAAGAGGGTTAGCAAAAAGGCCCATCATATAATCGATGCCACCAGCCTAACAGCCCACAAGACCGCGTATTGTATGCAATAAGCCAGTTGTCTTCGTTAACCTGTCTCGACTACGACATGCCGGCAGCAGTGGGATTCAGTGTTGCCTATGACCTGAACAAAGGCTATATAAAAATGATAGGAGACGGGGGAACATTGCAGTATGCGCTTCTGCTCTTTGTATTGCAGCCACCGACAGCTTGTCAGCTACCCTTGAATAGACACTTTTCAAAAGTGTGCACCGTCTATACTCTGTTCACCCTTAAGGGGGACACTACTTGGGAATGTCAACTTTTGAACCACTCACTCCATTGGTGTGATATTTGCAGGTGATGTTTGTAGCCGTATAAAAGGAGGACATGAAAAGCTTCAGCACTGTGAACCAATTTCATACCCCCAGAACGAAGTAAAGCATAGCTTTGAATGGAATCTGCTCAATGAATCTATCGTTTAGAAATGGTGTTGATAACCACATATTTTTCTGGTGGGATGCACACTGGAATACCCGTTGCCGGTTACTATAAAAAAAATTTCAGGAAATGTGCATTTTCAGGTAAAGGAAATGTATGAAAAAAACTTTTTTCACATTTACCAAGTTTTGCAAACTACAAGTTTTCATAATAATGAAACATGAAAATACAAAAGCTAAATTCATAGTAACCGGCTCCATACAAGTTCGGCATATAAGCCGCAAATATTTAGTCTCTCGATAGTTTTATACTGAAACGATAATTTTATTAAGGTTGGATTAAGCCAAAAAGTGGATTGGAGAAAAACGCATTCAAAATGCTGGAACCTCTAACTTTGTTTAACATTGATGGACTGAAAATAATTTATAAGAAAAATATAACCATGCACTGAAAATAAATGAAACTTTCTGGGAAAACTCTCTAGATGTTGGCAGATGTAAATAGGGCATTTTTCAAAATCAACGTTTTTGCACAATTATTTTTTTCTGGGTAGTGTTCATCGTTAAGCTGAGACTACAATACCTGCCGGACCGATCAGCCGCCTCCCTCTTTCATCCAGTGATGTGATTGCTGCGCCATTTGCGCCAAAGTGCTTACCCTGCAGCACCCTGCTACATTTGACTAAAATGTGAGGAATCTGCGCCAACATTGCGCCAGAACTTAAGTTCCCTTAAATAAAACTGAAAATATAACAGCTGCAGGCCTCGGTACCATTCCGGATCATTAGGGTAGGCTCGTGCGGGTTTTCAGGACTTTGGATACTCGCCTCAAATAACGCACGATTCGATTTGATTTTGCACCAAGCACTGACAGTACTCGGAAGTTTCGCAATAAGACTTGTGGTCTGTTGTGGTTTGTAAGTTAGCTTTGTTGAGTGCGCTTCTCACCGCATGCTGGTCTACTGCAGTGACGCCACAATAGCGAACTAGGCGTCGTGATGTTGCGTGTCTTGCTTCGCCGCAGCGCAGCCGCGTGCTAAGGGAAAGGTACTCCTCCAGAGCGAGACGTGGTGAAAGAAGGTATATATGGACTCTTTTGTAGGTTTATTTTTTATGCTTTGTTTTTGTCTAAATTAAGAATTACAATTTTGTTACAAGCCCCCATAGAACTTGAAGGACACATGAATCTAGGTGCTGAAAATTATTGTATTTTAGCATTTGTTCAGTGGGATTTCGTTCATGAAATAATCATTCACGGCCATTTGCACTGTCCTTCATCAGTCGTCTCCTTGTTACCGTGTGTGGTGCTTCCACACGCAATTAAATAACTAGCGTTTGTTCTCCTCCTAATATTTGCCGTCTCTCCTCCTCAGATTTGTCGTAAGATAGATGAAAATGAAGTGTGCGGTTATGCTCCAAAAGCTGTTTTTGCTTCTCCAAAATGAACTTTTGGATGCTCCAATATCTGCTCCAAAATGACTAAGACCAATCATATCACTGCTCTTATTACCTGACCCGGCTCTTTGTGCGTGGGTAAGGCCAGGAGCGTGATTACGTGGCGAAAGAGAGACGTATAACTGGTCTAATGAGGACGTAGCTTCCACCGCAGTCTCAGCTTAGAGGCGAACGGAGTATGGTAGCTGCAGCACCAATTATTGAAGTCCGCCATTGTTTGGCCACGCACTCTGGCCGATGTTGCTTGATGTTACCGAGAAAATTGCCTCATCTCAATAAACATTACGCGAAGTTGCTTGGTAGTCTGCCAACACTGAGAGCGTCGCTATTTTGATGTTAGCAAGCGTTGTCGGTGCTGAAGCACAGTGGAGGCATCGGAGACAACCGTACAGGCAGTCTGCGATGGCGCGGCAGCTGTACTTCTCACCTTACGACCATGGAACGTGGACGAACAGTTTAAACAACTTACCAGAACTGTCTGCCGAAACTTTCAGAGGCCCGTGCACACGCTGGCGACAACCCGCAGTGTGTAAGCTTCCACTGCGAAGGCGTAAAACTTGCTCCGCTGCTTCGACGAGATTGTTGCCAGCGTGCACAGGCCTCCTAGAGTTTCATCAGACAGTTGTGGTAGGTTGTTCAAACTGTTCGTTTACATTTCATGGTCAGAAGGCGGAAAAGACAACTGCTGCGCTATCGCATTCTGTCTGTACGGCTTCCTCCGATGCCTCCACCATGCTTTGGTACCGATGAAGCTTGCCAACATTACAATGGCGACGCTCTCAGTGTTGTCAGATCACAAAGCGATTTCCAATGATTGCTTAGTGCCTATTTAACTGGTTTCCGTCTCTTTTTTTTTTAAACATGGCATATATCGAAAGTTTTTGCCACACTGAATTATACCAGAGTGGATGCAAAAGTAACCGGAATGAATTTCTGAAAGGCGGGCCGTTTGTAGTACCAGCTTCCTCAGCTAGCAACGCTTAGCAGCACTCCTTCCGAGTGAGTTTGCCGACTGGCATTGTCTGCTATACATTTTTTCCAAGCACTTCAAAATCGTTTTTTTTGTTGCTATGTCTGATATGAAGGGATAGCATGCGGTCGTGAAATTTTTGTTTGAAGAAAAACTGTGCCGCAAACTATTGTAATGCTTCAGAGAGCTTACAGAGAAGATGCTAATAAGAAATCGCCAGTCTATAAGCGGTTTTCTCGCTTTAAGGCGAGTGAATTATTGATCGACGACCTCCCTCGTTCAGGGCGACCCTCAACCTCCTCAAATAATGAAAACATAGAAAAATTTCGGCATTGTTCACTTCCAGTTTGTTGCTCTTGGTGAATATGTTAATCAGGTGTTTTACCTGGGAAGTTTGCGACACTTGCGGAACTCGGTAAGGCAGAAACACCCCGATGTGAGGGAAAGGGGGAATGATAGTTCCATCTCAACAATGCCCCAGCACACCCTGCGCTGTCAGCGCAACAATTTTTTTACCAAAAATGACAGGACACCGTTTCTCCACCTCCCGTACTCTCAGGACCTCGCGCCGTGTGACTTTTTTCTGTTTGCCCGTATAAAAAGTCTTAAAAGGAAATCATTTTGTGAATGTGGAAGGTCCTTCAAGTCAGACATTGCAAACAACGGGGAATGGTTTTGAAGCGCTTGAAGAAAAAGATCACAACCTGCCGCTAGATCCTTTGCAGACGACACCGGTTGGCAAACTGACTCGGGAAGGGTGCCGCGTATACGGATTATTACGACACGTGTTTGCCACCGCATGAGACGATTGTGTTCTGCACTGATCTCATCTATGCTTCGTTTCAGCTTAGGCCCAGACGCAGTCAATGCTGCGAGCGCGCGCATGTGACCCTGAAAAGTGTTTACACTGCATGAGCGTGCGTGCTTGGGAGGTACACTCACAGCCCGGAGCCAAGGCGGAGCCACGACAGACCGCCCCCTCCCCCACCCTATTACTGAAGGAAGTTACGACTGCTATTAGCAATAGGAGCGAATGACCTAAATAAACCAAATATAACCACTTTGAACATGTATGTATGCATTTTTTATTTCGAAATAAAAAGTAAAAAAAGGAGCGCGAAGAGTACTCAACTACTTTCTGGTAATTTTTAATTACTTTTGTGATGCAGTCATTGAATAATGTGATTGTGGGGATCATATTACGCCACGCGCAAGCGCGGCTGCCCGACGGACCTGGCCGATCCTGCCGACCGGATGAGTTCCTCCTTTTCCCACGCGAGAGAATTCCCCTCGCCCGCTGACTGCGGTGACGGGGGAATGTGGAGAGCGGAGCAGCGGAGGAGAAGACGGGAAAGGAGGTGAAGAAGAGCTACGCGCCCGGGCGTCGGGCACTTGGAAATAAAAGACCAGTTGAGTTTGGGACGCCTATGTGGTTACTTCGCCCACGCTGCGTCCCAACATTGGTGACCTGACATTCAACCGCACAATGAATGAGCAACTCAGCTCCGACGTCCCGATGGTTGGCACCGTCGACGTCAATTTGCCCCCATTTTGGACCGCGGACCCTGAGCTGTGGTTCCTCCAGGTGGAATCACAGTTCGCCGCAAGGCGCATCACCGCGGACCTCACAAAGTACCACCACGTGGTGAGCAGCCTGCCGCCTGTGACGGCGAGCGAGGTCCGCCACCTGCTGTTCTCCCCACCTGGGTAGGATGCGTACAGCACGCTGAAGCGGACGCTAATTCGCCGGGTATCGCCCTCGGAACCGCAGCGGTTGCAGCAACTTCTTCGCGAAGCTGATCTCGGGGACCGGACGCCCAGTCAACTGCTACGCCACATGCAACAACTGCTCGGCAGCACGGCGGCCGTTCTTGATGGTCTCCTACTTCGGGAGATTTTCCTTCAGCGGCTTCCCTCAAGCGTCCGCATGGTGCTCACCTCCACCGGAGAGAAGGACCTATCCAAGCTGGCTGAGCGGGCCGACGCACTTATGGTGGTCGCAACACCCTCCGTCGCGGCCGTGCAAGCGGAACCAGCGCAGCCGGACCAGTTTCACGAGCTCCGAGCGGAGATCTCGCGCCTTGCCAGCACAGTGGCGGCCCTACGAGCATCTGGCGCGCACCCCCAAACCGGAGTGCCAAGCCGGAACCACAGCGGAGCCAGAAGGTATGCTGGTATCACTGGAGGTACGGAAACGCCGCACGGAACTGCGTGCCTCCCTGGGAACATTCGGGAAACGGTCGGAGCCAGCACTGAGGGTGACCAGTGCCTCCACTTTGCCGGAAAGTCGCCCCTCGGTTTTCTTTTTGACCGACCGCGCCAAGGGCGTTCGTTTCCTCGTCGACACGGCGCAGAGGTGAGCGTGGTCCCGGCGTCGGCTGCCGATCGGAAGCACCCGAGTGTATTCCCCCTACAGGCTGTCAACAGCACGACAATTGCAACTTACGGGCACCGCTCGCTATCCCTGGACCTAGGCCTCCACAAGACGTTCCGCTGGGTCTTCATGGTCGCCGACGTCAAATTCGCAACTCTGGGAGCGGATTTCCTTCGCCACTTTGGCCTCCTTGTCGATGTGCGAAACCGAAGACTCCAGGATCCCATCTCACAAGCGGTCGTGCAGGGCAAGGCTTCAAAGCATCCTCCGCTCAGCCCAACACTGATCGGACCTTCAGGGGCAGCACGTTTCACAGCCATCCTGAACGAGTTTCCTAATTTGACGCGCCAACCACAAGCAGACTCGGCAGTCAAACATGACGTGCGACCCCACATCGGCACGACAGGCCCACCGGTCCACACAAGGCCCCGCCGGCTGTCGCCCGTAAAGTTACAAGTGGCCCGTCAGGTGTTCGACCATATGCTGGAGCTCGGAATTGTCCAACCTTCAGCCAGCCCCTGGGCATCCCCACTGCTCATGGTGCCCAAGTCGACACCAGGAGACTGGCGACCCTGCGGGGATTACCACGCACTGAATCGTGCAACTGTACCTGACCGCTACCCAGTGCCGCACATCCATGACATCACTACGAATCTGCACGGCGCATCAATTTTCTCCAAAGTGGACCTCGTGCGGGCGTGTTATCAGATCCCCGTGGCACCAGACGACGTCCCAAAGACGGTCATCTCGACGCCATGCGGACTGTTTGAATTCCTTCGAATGCCGTTCGGCCTCCGCAACCCAGGTCAGACCTTTCAGCGCTTCATTGACGGCGTCTTGCATGACCGCGATTTCTGCCACGCCTGCCTCGATGATCTGCTCATTGTGAGCAGCTCGCCGGAGGAACACGAGGAGCACCTGCGCACCGTGTTCCGGCGCCTGACAGAAAATGGAATCGTCGTGAATACCTCAAAGTGCGAACTCGGAGTGCACGAACTGGCATTTCTTGGACACGTCATATCAAGCTTCGGAATTCGACCACACCGACAGAAGGTCGAAGCCATCAAAGAGTTCCCGCAGCCCAGCACGAAGCGCCAGCTCCGCGAGTTTCTCGGACTGGTAAACTTCTACCGGCGTTTTGTTCCCCAGTGCGCGGCCATTCTCCATCCTCTGCACAGCTTGTTGTCTGGCTCCAGAAGTGCTGCGAGCGTGCTGGACTGGAACGACGAGGCTACAACGGCTTTTCGACTCATCAAGGACAGCCTGGCTGATGCCGCACTCCTGGCATACCCCCAGCCGGGTATCCAACAGTGCGTCATGGTCGACACCTCGGACACAGCCGTGGGCGCCGTCCTGCAGCAGCAAAATAATGGAGTATGGCGGCCGACTTCATTCTTTTCCCGGAAGCTAACGCCTACGGAGTGGCGCTATAGTACATTTGGACGCGAGCTGCTAGCCGTCTACGCCGCAATCCGGCACTTCCGGCATTTCTTGGAAGGCGTGAAATTCTTCGTCATGACCGACCACAAGCCCTTCGCCTACGCGCTGCGTTCCGCCACCTCAGATGGCGGCGCTCACACAGCACGTGAGCTACGTCAGATGTCGTACATTCCTGAATTTACGACAGATATTCGCCACGTCAGGGGAATTGACAACGCTGCCGCAGATGCGCTCTCGCGCAGCCCAGTCAGCGCTCTCTGCTCCCTTGCCGGGATCGATCACGGAAAGCTGGCGGCGGCTCAGCGTGGTGATGTAGAATTGAGCCGCCTACAAACCACAACAACCTCGCTGACGCTGCAGTGGTTACCTTTTACGGGAGCCAAGGAGAAACTGTGCTGCGACACCTCTACAGGTAGCCCCCGCCCATTTGTTCCCTCTGGTCTTCGCCGCGAGATCTTCGCATCGCTGCACAGGCTGTCCCACCCAGGAATTCGAGCAACCCAGAAGTTGGTCACTTCCCGTTTCATCTGGCCCGGCATCAACCGCGATGTGCGCCAGTGGACACGTCAGTGTCTTTCGTGTCAGCATTCGAAGATGCAGTGCCATATTGTGACACCTTTGGCAGCCTTTCCAACACCGGACGCTCGATTCGACCATGTCCACGTCGACATTGTTGGGCCGCTACCACCTTGTCAAGGCCAGTCATACATCCTAACATGCGTAGACCGCTTCACGCGTTGGGCAGAAGCCATCGCTATGCCATACATGACCGCCGGGACCGTCTCTCGTAACTTCCTCCAACACTGGCTGTCTCGCTTCGGAGTGCCTTCCACCATCACCCCGGACAGAGGCAGTCAGTTTGAGTCGGCCTTATTTTCCAGTTTTACTCATCTCATTGGCGCCGCGCGTGTCAAGACCACAGCCTACCATGCAATGAGCAACGGCATGGTGGAGAGATTCCATCGCCACCTGAAGGCAGCACTGATGGCGAACGAGGGACATTCCTGGATGGAGGCACTACCCCTAGTCCTTCTGGGCATCCGCACCGTGGTGAAAGCTGACATCGGCTGCAGCACAGCCGAACTTGTGTACGGGACAACACTCCGCCTACCCGGCGAGTACTTCGGCCCTAGTCAACCGGAGGCTCGCGTCGCCACCGGAGACTACGCATCTCGCCTAAGGGACATCATGGGTATACTCAGAGCGACCCCTCCCCGTGAGCCGACAGGACGAGCCACGCACGTGAGCGCCGACCTCACCTCGTGCACGCACGTATTCGTGAGACACTACGCCGCGGCACGAGGTCGCCAAGACAAAATCAGCCACGAGTATAGCGTATCCGACTCTCACCTCCGCGTCCCGTCGAACAAGCGAAGACGGTCCAAGAAAGCATGAAGGAGAACAGAATTGGGTCCCAGAAAAGACACACCATCTTGATCGCGTTCTCTGCCTGTTCTTGGCGTCTGTTTGAGTCGTACCTCGTGAGAACACACGCGAGGCAGCAAGCAGCGGCAAACACCCATAGAATGCCGACAACACCCTGCATCATAGAAAGACCGATTCGAGTTAGTATACATGAAGGAAATCGTATAAAACCTAAACTGTGTTACTAAAAAAATTAAAGAAAGTTTTGCACGAGACAGCACGAACAGAAACGTTACGAAGGCTTGAGGCGAATAGGCCTCGTTAGTTCCGTTGTTGTTGGGCAATGCCTTTATTTTCGAACTGTCTCAGGTTAATTTCTGGTCATTTTCTTCGGATTCAGCGCATCGTAAATTATTTCGCTGGCCACTGCCCCCAAACACTGACTCGAATATGCCATTAAATAAGGAATAAAATGAGGTTTAAACTACTCTGGGGTTTTATTTTGGCACAAGGTTTAATGAGACAATTATTTTACGGAAGAGCATTACTTTGTAATAATGTATTTATTATGAACGCGACAGTCGTTGCTGACATCTCCAGTTACTTCATTCTTGTTTAGTAGATAATTCAATTTTGTTATTTACTTCTCAGATTATAGAAACGAAGTGTTCCGTGAGCTACTGATTCGTTTCCGTTTTCCATGTAGCGACGGACCATCCGCTAGCATTAAGCGAGTTTTAGGATAGCGTATACGTGAAAACTTCGCGTTCGCAAAGAAATCGCGTCGTTTCCACTGCGCTTGCGCCGAGCCCAAAACGACGTTTCGGATTGGCGCATAGCGACGACGCTATTCACTTGCGATTGTAAAGGCTGTGGTGTAAGCTAAAGGCTTTATACGAGCAAACGCACACACTGTGCAATAGCGTTACCGTTGCGTGCTCCATACTGCGTGTGCGCGGAGCCTAAACTGCGCTCTTGGATTGGTGCATGGCGGCGACGCGCATGTGCACCGTGGAGCACGCAACGCTAATGTACAGCACTTGTGTTTGCTTTTACACGCAATACTAAAACTCTCCATTAAAAACGGCGGCAAACGCCATCCATTCACTACACTGTTCGCAAGTCCCGTGTATTTTGTGAATATTGGGGGTGAAAAACACGTTATTCACACAAATTAGCAAACATTTACTTGTTGTGTAATGGATAATTCGTTCAAAAAGCATGCGAGGTGTTAAAAATGTGTTTTGTTTCGGTCTTACACGCATAGCCGTGTAGCCGACCTCTAGAACACGCCTCTCCCCGGCGACAACCGCAGCATTGCCGGCTATCGAGGCACCGGAATGCTAGGAGGCACCCTAGAAAGGACCGTGAAGACAAATGCCGCGGAAAGAAACATGTCTCGGAGACAGATATGCAGTAAACGAAATTACGCCATGTCGCGCGACGGGGCCAAGCCCGGACTCCTCACGCGCTGCCATCGATTCTGGTCGATGACAATGCGGCTTCCCTCATGTCGCCCATGTTTGTTTTTATTTTACGGTTCTTGATAATAGTTTCTTATGCACCCCAAATAAAGTTATGGGTCTAATTACTCACTACGGGGATGAGTTGAGCTAGTTGGTTATGATACATTACGGGTGAAACCAGCTGAGCAATGAAGGAAGGAGAAACAGAAAAGACAACTAATCGCTGGACTACCAACTATTTTAATAAATCGTCCTCTTCTTCTACTAGATATTATGTGGATCGATTTTTTAATCTAGTAGGGTACGTTGTTGGGCTAGTTGGTTCATCATAGTTAAAGAAATAAAATAGCGCAAAAAAAAACAAGGACAAGAGGTCGCGCTTGTCCTGTATACTTCTTGTCCTAGTCTTTTGCGCTATTTTATTTGTTTAACTACGATTTTTAATAATGCTTTTTTTCTTTTTTTTTATTATTTATACTTAGCAGGGAGGGCGCCCTTCAGAAAAATCTTTTCTTGAGGTTGCAGGATTATTGAGGCGCAGCTCAAACAGTTTTTTCGTCGTTGTCTATAGCCAAGGCCTCCAACATCTCCCTTGCAAGCTGGTTTTTATGGTGCCCTATGATGCTAGCTTGCTCAAGCTTTGGTTTGCACTTGCATGTTCGACAATGGGCAGCGACGTGTCCTGGTCCCGCGAGATTCTTAACGTTGGCCACATGTTCACGTGCACGATCGTTCATTTATCTCCCGGTCTGTCCAATATAGCTTCGTCCACATGTTAACGGTATGCTGTAAACAACTACTTTTTGGCATGGGAGGTATTTTGTCCTGTGCCGGGTGTCGCACATATCTTTCTTGTCCATTCGTGTGCTATTGATCCTGCGGCATAAGGAATAAGCCTTACTGGGGGCCGAGCACACAACTTGAATGTCTTGCCGGTTTGCTATTTTTTCAATATGTGGGTGACCCCGTGAATATACAGGGCTACTGCAAAGGGCTTGTTGTTTTTCCTTGCTTGTTCTTCACTTTGGACATTGTTCCTCTTGACACTGCGGCACATTTTTTTACATGGAGGCCAATAAGGTTTTTGGATACCCGGCATTGTGAAATCATGAAATTTGGGTATCAAAGCTTTGTTGGATTTGATGTGGGCAGGTCTTCCTTAGGCTTGCGGAGAGGCTGCGCTCGCCACTCCTTGCTTAACATTTTTTGAGTGTTCGGAATTATAAGGCAGGAACCCTTTTCCCCATCTGGATTGGTATTGCCTACAGACATGCCCTTCTTGGAATTTCAACGCCAAATAAAAAAAAACGAATTGATTTATTCACTGGAGTTTCGTGGGTAAAAGTGAGGCCCATGCTGTTTTTCGAATTGTTTCAAGGTGGTTTTGAGGCATCCATCGGCTTGGTCGTCGACTTCTGTGGTGCACAAAACAAGAAAATCATCTACATACCTAAAAATAACCCCTGTACGTGCATCTTGTATGGCTTCTGGATGGCTTTCCCACACTTCGCGAGGAAGATTTTGCATTGATGGGGGCCACTTGAGAGCCAATGCAAAT
>JAZHYW010015728.1:0-34098 GCA_037355805.1 Ixodes ricinus
AGCAATCACGGACTCTGCTGCCGCGGGCGAATGAAATGGACGACGGCACTCAAAAAGGCAAGCCGACACAGCTTCCTCAGGGTTTCGACCCAGAGAGCTACAGAACATCGGAAGGACTATATGACTGGACCGCGATTATAAACGAAATTGCCGCTAGAATTGTTGTTAATGCAGCAAAAATGGAAGAAGAAAACACAATGCTGCGAGAGCGACTCGAGAGGCTTGAAGGACAGGAGAAAACGCGGAAGGCGATCAAGGGGAAAAGGCTAAGACCAAATACTCCAGAGCGGGAGGAATATTCCTCGGCGGATGAGGATATAGCCGATGAACGCGAAGAAACGCCAGGCAAGAACGAGGAAACAGTCACTACAAAAGAGAACGAAGAAACATGCAAGGAAGACGACAGGAACCCGAACCCCTGGATCGATGTCGTCCACAGAAAAAGAAGAGCAACGCGGGGATCTACAAGATCAAAATCCGCAACGAAAAGCCACGGGAGCCGATGAACGTCGGCCCCGAGACGATAGAACGCACTCTACTCAACGTTGGCATTCCGCATGAAAACGGAATTAGGATCAGGCATGATAAGAGAAGTGACGCTTTTGTAATTACTACCAAGAATGAAGGCGAATTCGAGAAACTCAAACAAATTGGGAGTTTTACGAAGAATGATGGCAGCAATGTCGGAGTCAAGGTTATCTCTGGTCTACCCACCAACCACATCAGAGGAGTGATTTATGCATGGAGCGACGAAATCAGCCCTGAAAACTTACGAAATGCAAAATGTGCAACACATAAGATCGTCTCTGCCAACTTTATTGGGAAAAGAAACAAGACGGCAATGTTTACCTTCGAGGGCAAGGACCTACCGGAAAAAGTATATATTGGCCAGGTCATAAGGCCAGTGGTACCCTACACACCCAGACCCGTTGTCTGCTTCCGGTGTCACAAGATCGGGCACAAAGCTGAGGAGTGCAAAAGCAAAAACGAAGCATGCAGGAACTGCGGCAAAACGCACACCGCAGATGTCGGGAACAACTGCAGCGCCAACCCGACTTGTGCAAATTGTGGTGGGGAACATCTGGCCTTCAGCTACCAATGCCCCAAAAGGGCGCCGATAAAGGCCGATGTCGCACCTCGAACAAAAGGACAGGTGGTCGACAAGACAGCGCTAAAAGTGCCGATCTACACACCGGTAAAGGGGCAAGCACCGCCGAGTGCATCAACAACGATTCAGCTGCGGGAGATGGCACAAGAGACAACGGAGAAAACTATCGGTCAAGCCAACACACGAACAAACGCCAAGAAGTCTTTTGCTGCAGTCATAAAGGCTGATGCGAAGAAGGTGGCAATTTTCAAAGAAGCCATGGAAGATTGCGTCGAAGCAATAACGGCGGCGGTCACATCGGCCATCGTAACAGCCATGGAGACAGCCACACAAAATATGGAAAGAGCATTCCGCCAGCTGTAGCATGTCTGGGTGGGAACCACCACAAAAGACATTTTGGATTATTCAATGGAATTGTAGAGGAATCAAGGGGAAGATAAACGAACTGAAGTGTAGGATTGAATCTTGGGGAGAAAGAGCCCCCGATGCCATCCTTCTACAAGAGGCAAGACACCCGGAGATGAAGATCCGGGGATACACAACATACAATGTTTGCACGGCAATCACGAACCAAGCAAAACAGAAAAAAGAAGGATTAGCCACAATCTTAATTAAAGAGGAGCACCCGCAAAGTCAAATTGATACATCATGGGGCTGTGGAGAAGATCAGGAGGTTACGGGCGCTAAATTTACAATGGGAAAGAGAACAATCTTTATTTACTCTTTCTACACAAGACCAAACATGGGGGACGAGAGTTTCAGGTGGGTCAACAACTGCACGGAAGACCAAACATTTATAGGGGAGATTTCAACGCAGAACATGAACTCTGGGGCAACCTAACCAACAAAAGAGGAGAGCAACTACAACAGCAAATGCGAAAAAACAGATTTCTCTGCGCTAATCAGCCGGGACAAGCTACGAGAATGGGGAACAGGTACCAATCCGATTCATCTCCGGACAGTTCATGGATTAAAGGACTCTCAGAAGCGGACTGGCAAATCCTAGATGATCCATGGGGTAGCGATCACGCACCCATCGCCATTATGCTACACAACAAGACCATGAAAAAGAGAGAAGTCAGCGTCATTAACTGGGACAAATTTAGGAGTCTACTAACAACTAAGCTTAATACCATCGAACAAAAGACAATTACAGATCTCATACAAGAAGCTGCTGATGAGGCCACACGAAGAATTATAGTCAAAGAAGGCTCCCCAAACCCGGACAATCATCTCCTAAACCTGCAGGAAGGGCGACATAAAGCCTTGCTGAGGTACAGAAGGAAAAAGAATGAAGAAAGACGGAAAATACTAAATCAGGCCTCAAGGGAACTAGAAAAGTACACAAGAAATCTCAGAAAACACATTTGGGAACAACATTGTGGGACTTTCAACAATAAAACAAGCGTCAAGAAACTATGGGGTACGTACCGAACGATGCTAGGAAAAAAGAAAGGAAAAAACACGGCAAGCAACCTAGCCCTGAAGCTCAACATTACGGAAGTGGAACTGGCTCAAAAGTTAGGAGAAACCTTTTTTCCACAACCGCAGCAGCAAAGAAAAGAAACAATTGACGTTGGAGAAAGCAGGGAAGGACAAGATTTGCCATTTACTCGAGAAGAACTCGACTACGCTATCAAGAAGGCTAAAAGGGCACAGCCCGGGAACCGATGGCATCACAACGGCGATGCTAAAAAACCTTCCGGAAGAGGCCAAGAGAGCTCTGCTCAGATACTTTAACGAAATATGGGAAGACGGAAAACTACCAGGAAGTTGGAAACACTCGGTCGTGGTGCCCATCCCCAAGCCAAATAAACCCAAGGACAAGATAGAAAACCTAAGGCCCATATCGCTGACGTCAAACATCTGCAAGACGATGGAGAGGATGGTGCTTGGCAGAATCAATTGGACTCTAGAGCATGAAAACAGGCTACATCCTATGCAAACAGGCTTCAGAAAGGCACTTTGCACACAGGATAGTTTAGCTCTTCTGCATCACGATCTCACCAGTAAAAAGCCTACTGCAACTCCAAAAATACTGGTCGCTGTAGACATTCGAAAAGCATTCGACTTAGTTCCACATTCCTCTGTCCTAAAGGGTGCCAGATCCTGCGGTATCCAAGGCAGGATGCTCAAATTCATCGAAGAATTCTTGAGGGACAGAACGTACTCGGTATGCGTCGGAGAAGAAAGGGGACCAACACAGAGAAACCACATAGGAGTACCGCAAGGGGCAATTTTATCACCAACCCTTTTCAACATAGTTATGTCTAGATTGGCCTGGAAACTGGACAATATCAAGAATCTATCTTTCACCATATACGCAGATGACGTCACCCTCTGGACAAAGGGAGGAGTTTACGACCGCCAAGCAAACGCAATCAAAGAAGGATTGAAGGCGATCGAAGAATTCACGCATGAAGTGAGCCTTCAGGCAGCGCCAGACAAGACGGCTCTCATCCTGATCGCCACACCTGGAGGAAGAAAAAAACACGAAGGCAAGCATATCTTCTGTTTGGCAGGGACAAGGCTGCAACCGACAGAGTCAACAAAAATTTTAGGGATGCACATATGCCAGAACGGAAAAGCGAACGATTGGCTTAAAGCGCTTACAAAAAGCTGGAACCATACTCTAAGTATTATCAGAAGAACAGCAACGAAGTCATGGGGAGCCAACGAAGAAACGCTAAGAATGCTCATTAAGGCTTTCCTGGTGTCGAAGGCGACTTACGGTTTCAATTACACCACACTCAGTTCAAGTCAGAAAGAATCAATCAAGATCCTTATGCGAAAAGCACAAAGAGTAGTCATCGGTTTACCAAAGCATGCACGGAAAGAGGAAGTAAGAAAATGGGCAGAGCTAAACGAAATTGAAGACGTGGCGGAAGAATCGGCCACAACCCAAAAAGTTCGGCTTCACGGCACCAAGGCAGGGCGCGCGATACTCATTAAAATGAGGAACATATGTCCACAAATGGAGGAACCAGAGGAGGAACCTCCCCCTGGGAATCGGCGCTAATCAAAACAGACGTACCAGACAAAAGAGACCAGGTCAGGGACAGGGAAACTGCGGGGATGAAGCACCTGAGGAGAGTAAAAAACTCCAGAAAAAAGAAAACACCCAGGTCATCTATACCGATGCAACAGTTACTAAGGAGGGAAAAGCGGCTTGTGCATGGTTTAACACGACAAAGAACAATTATGGGCGAAGGCTCCTGGAAGAAGGAACCCACGTGAAAAGGGCCGAACTAGAAGCAGTGGCCGACGCCATACAGAGCCACTGCCATGAAGAAAAGAAGACTATATACCTCTTCTCGGACTCTAGAGAGGCCATCGAGGAACTTCGAAACCCATGCACCATGGACAAGGCAGCACAAAAGATCATGATAAACATCAAAGAAGCAAGAAGCAAGGACACCAACTTCTACCTGGAGTGGGTTCCCGGTCACTCAGGGATCCTTGGACAAGACAGGGCCGAGCGGGAAGCCAAGGCGGAGATAATCTTCCAATACTATCGCCACCAATCGACGCTTCCAGCCATCGTGCCCGTCAAGCAACGGGACCCGTTTGACTTCGCTCCTCACGAGGCCAGGGACGTCAATAAGGAACGAAGAAGGGCCAGACTTAATGCCCTTAAACCTATCCCTCCTGCCCTACCAACAATGAGGCTCAGTAGGTGGCAAAGGGTGTGCATTAGGAGGTTGCACTCTGAAGCCACGAACGACCCATGTACGCTTAGTAGAAAAGGCATAAGCCAAGATAGCGGCTGCCCCTTCTGCGAACAGACTACAGGAAGCCTAAGGCATATGTTTTGGGAATGCGAGTGCTGGAAAGAAAAGAGGATGAAGCATAAGACCTCAGCAAGGGTAATAAGTTATGAAGAATGGACCCAACCATTACAAGCGTTAGAAGATACAGAACGCAATAAGGAGCTGCTTAAGAGTCTCCTAGACTTCATCGCCTCTACAGGAATAAAAAGATTCATCTAGGCACCGCGTAGCAAGCTCCTGTACCTGCGCGACCCCTCCCCTCCCCCCCCCTCACATTTTTTAAAGTCTAAAGACTTCAGTCGCAAGACTTTTCTTTTTCTTAGAATAAACGTTTTCCAACCAATCATACGCTGCAAACGTCGCCCTCCAACTATGGCGTCCAGTGAATACTTTCCATAGGAGCTGTAACTTCCCGTTTCAAAGGTTTGTGAACTGTATGAGCTTGAGATCCAAAGCCTACGTTCACCTCCTTATCAAAGTTACTATCACCCTCAACAGACTTGGGATACACTATAGCCAAAATTGTCAACATATCAAACACCTTTGACTCTTGTGGTCTGCTGAGTCTCATCAATTGCTCCTATCAGCACCTTGCTAGAAGCATATCACTAAGCACGGGTGCCACACACATGGTTCTATACACACACTAACACGCTATACAAAGGTAACATTTTTCCACCCAACGATCATAGAGTACAGATAGAATTGCAGAAGTTTTAGAAAGCCTTCTAAAGACACACTACTAGAGTTTTTGAAGGGGCGCTCCCTTGCTTTTCAATACAGGACTTGACTGAGGCCAGTAATGTTTCGTGTGGAAGGAATAAACAATGAAAGACGTTTACAATTCTCTGTAATGGCGAGTTAGAGGGCAGCTCTTGAGGAGGAGGAGGAGGAGGAGGAAAGGGTACAGAGGGGAGGATATGCCCCTTCCTCCCCCTCCCCTCCTCCTCTCCCGCTCCCTTCCCATTTAGCGAAAAATTTTCGCTAAATTTCTCGTTAAATTTTGCGGGAAATTTAGCCAAAATTATCCCGCTAAATTTAGAATAACATTTATCGAAAATCTCCCTCTAAATGTGGTAGACAAATATAGCCCAAAAATTTCTCGCTAAATGCAGCGGGGAAACTGAATTGGTGTTGAGGTCACATGACGTCAATTTCCCGCTAAATTTAGCGGACAAAATTTCCCGCTAAAGTTAGCAGAAAGATTTCGGCGCTAAGTTTAGCGAAAAATGTTCCCGCTAAATTTAGCGGGGAAACGTCCCATAATGCAATGCGCAGTTACGCCGACGGTGACGCCACTCAACCAGTAAACGGGCGCCTAAGAGCTGCGCTCTAAAAAGGTCTTGTACGTCAACGCTGAACAAAAGTGGTTGTTGAACTCATTCTTCTTAAAAGCTTTCACTACTGCTTCAGATTGCTGACTAAAAAGGGGTCCTTTACTTTCAAACCAGAATAGGTGTTATTGAAGAAAGCTAGCCATCTGGCGCTGCCACGTGCCTCTCGCAGTAATAATGGCATGGAATGGGCAGGCTTGCTTATGGGTTTTTACACTGAAGAACACCTCAAGGTTAAGCCCTGCTGCTTTCTTGATGTTTCCGGCCAATCGTGTCAAGGAATGGCATTCACAGAGCTTTAATGCCTGCGCCCTATTCTGTAGGGACACTTGCACCTGCTTGAAGTTCTTACTCATGGCGGTACAGGCTTTTTCATTATAGTGTTCTTCCAGCATCAATACAAAGGATCCTACCTTATCATCCTCCAGAACTTCAAGGTGACTGTCGGCCAAAAAGAAAATCAGAGGACGAGGACCATAGGTATGTTTAGGCTCGAGTATTGGTGCCACCAAGCGCATCAACGCATTCATAAATACAACGCGGTCGAACATCTTTATTGATCTTAAATGTTTTTTTTGTAGTTAACGCCACAAGCTCGGGGATTTGAAGAGTCGCTTAAAGGCAAAACTTGGGCCCAAGGCCTGAGAAATGTTTGAGCTCTGGCAGAGCTTGAACGTCTCCCAAGTAGGTATTGTTACCACCAGCGGGAGGAGGCTTGTTCTTTTTTGGTAACCGTAGTCGAACTCGGCATCAAAACAATTCAGCGACATCTCCAACTAACTTGTTCATTTCATAAAGAACCTACAACACCATCTTTTCGAGCATGATCGTTCGCTGAAATCTACGATGGGCGGTCATCTTCCCGTGCATTGCAATTCTTGCTCGTGTTCTCCAATACTTATTGGCACAAAAATAATTGGGCATAATCGAGACAAGACAACTCGCGAAATCTTGAAAGCAGATTGTATTAATAGCTTGGGAGAATGACGCATTAGCCACCCACCAGTGACATCTGCTTCAAGAAGAAACATTGTGTTTAGATCGGACTTTGGGGTAAAGACATTGTAGTTACATAGTGTTGTGTCGCGTGTGACACGCACTGGGTGACTTTCAGCCCGTCTTCTTCTTCCTTTTGTGTATAAATTCAGTTGCGAGTCAGTGCTCGTGTGTTGTGCATGTCCTTCTCTCTGTTCCTGTATTTTTGTGCGCTCTTCTGTTCACTGTGCCACCATACCAACTCTGCCCAACTTGCAATATTTTTGGTTAATAGTGATCTCGGTAAAAATGCATACCAAACAGCTGGGCAGTTGTGCTACGCTGCATGCTGTGCTGCATGGAGAACGTACCAATATCTCGCTTACTTTCGGTGATGCTTGCTTGGACATAGCCTCCTCTATGCTGACAAAGCCTGGCAGATCGCGACGAGACGCGGCTGCCGAAAGTGAAAAGGTAGAGCGGGAGTCAACGGATGAGAGGCTGACGATGATGATGATGCTGCTGATATTTCCCTTTGAATCGGGAGGACTCAAACAAGGTTTGTGCCCAAGCCTGGGAGCGTAGTTGTGTCCCGAGCGATGGAATGTCCGCTCGCGCTCCTCGCATTCCTCGGGCTACCGCTTCTTTTCTCGTCGCGTTTGAAAACCATGTTTCGGGTCCTCGCCGCTGCAATAGCTGTGCGCTGACTACATGGCTCCCCAAGAAATGCCCTGTGCTAACAGATCCATCGTCGCTCCGAATCTGCAACCGAGCACTCTATGGCTTTGTCGCCAAACTGCCAGGTTTTGTGAGTATAGAGAAGGTTATGGCTTGGATCGCTCGGCGCGCTCGGTCCTGGCTGATGTGCGTGAGTCTTCATCGTCCTTTGTGTATAATACCCCTGTTACGCGGGTGCCCTTAATTGCGGTTAACGCAGCTTTAACTGCTGTTACGCGGCACCACAGTTATCGCACTCTACTCTCGGACGGCTATTTCAGAAGAAGTGAAGAGTACGCGTGCACTGCGTCGATGGGTGCTCAGAGATTCTCAAGCGCACGTTCCCCCATAACTGGCTGCAAAGCCGCGATATCCTCAAGTATTGTGCGCTAACTGTGACACAGCGTGTAACTGCGGATTAAAGGGGCGATGAAACGACTTTTTTGTACTGCAAAGCCTGCTTGGAACGAATCTCCTGGCGTTAATGACCTATAGAGCACGCGTTCTTTTTTCGCAACTCACAATAAAAGTCGTAAAGCTTTAAAATGAGCAGCGTTCAGCCGCTCAACTCGCACAAGCGAAGCACGTGAATATTGATCATGGCCACGCGCTGGGGGTTGGTCAAAACGCAGGACGCGTGCTGAGTTCCAGACATTAGGGAGTTTTAGAATAGCGCACGCTAAAGCTTGCGCACGCAAAGACAAAATAAACAAAGCACTTCGCATGCTCGAACGCAAACCAGGTTTTGCGCTTAGCGTGCGCAATTTTGGCGTATTTCTCAGAAATAGCGTGCGTACGCAAAAGAGTCTTTGCGCTTCTCCGGTTGAGGATTTCGTGATGAGATGGTGGCTGCGCCAAGACCCGAGCGGAGTTTAAAAAAATGGCGGCTTGCGGGTTGAGCGGCGGCACGGTTGGCGGCGTCGTGAGTGGCGATCGCTCGGCGGCATCCTCCGCGGCTGGCATTTTCAGGCTGGGACGACGGTGCACTCGGTTTGGCAACGATCACCGAGCGGCTTGCCAGCTTACGGCGCGCGAGACATTTCTCGAGCGAAGGCACGATGTGCGAAGGTCAGCGTACATCGAGACCTTCTCTTGCCGAGGGCGACGCAAGCGGACACGGCTGGTCAACCGCTCGCGCTCGCACTCTCATGTTTAAAATGCCGTCTCCTGGACCGGAAAAACTGGTCTCTTTTTCTAAAGCGGCAGCATTTCGTGTGTGAAATGAAAATTGTTGCTGCATCTCGGTAGTGCGCCAGCAAGCGCGAGATGCTTGGGCTTTGGCGTCGCGACGGAGAAGCGTGATCCACGGGCTCCCTGAGCGTCGCGCGCGCTAATGCAAGCGCTAAATTTAGCGACTCAGGGGCGTGCGCTGGGGCCCGAGACGCGTTGTTCTGGAAACTCCCTGTTAGGGAGTTTAGAATAGCGCATTTATCAAAGCTTTGCGTACGCAAAGAATAGCGTCGTCGCCACTGCGCATGCTCCGAACGCAAACCAGGTTTTGCGCTTTGCGTGCGCAATTTTAGCGTGCGCTATTTCTCGGAAATAACGTGCGTACGTAAAGTCTTTGCGCTTCTCCAAGGAGGATTCGTGATGAGAAGTTGGCTAAAGCCAAGACGAGCAGAGTTTACAAGGCGGACAAAGTCGGCGGCTTGCCAGTGGGTTGATGTCGCGCGGCTGCTTTGACGGTGGCGGCGTCGTGAGTGCGACGTCGGTGGCATCCTCGCGACTGCGATTTTCAATACGGGACGACATTGCACTCGGTTTGGCAACGATCACCGGCAACTTGATGCTTGTGACGCGCGAACATTTCTCGGCGAAGGCAGCGAAGGTACGATGTGCGAAGGTCAGTACACGAGACCTCTCTTGCCGAGGCGACGCAAGCGGACACGACCGGTCAACCGCTCGCGTCGCATTCTCATGTTTAAACAAATCTAAAATGGTACTCTGGACCAAAAAACTTTTTTTTTCTAAAGTTACAGCATTTCGTGTGTGAAATAAAAATTGCGACTGTATCTTGGTGGCGTCGCAAGCGCGAGATGCTTGGGCTCTTGCGTCGCGACGGAGAAACGCTATTCTAAAACTCTCTCGCGTCGCGTGCGCTAATGCAAGCGCTAAATTTAGCGCTAGCGTGCGCTAAAATTGCGTACGTTATTCTAAAACTCTCTATTGTTATGGTTCGGCAATTGTCGACATTGAAGCGATTGGACACGGGCCACCAACCGAGTGCTTGTCGAGCTGTCGATTATCACGAGCCCAAATCGAGTGCACACTTAATGCTAAGAGGTCCAATATATGAGCCGCATTCAAATATCGTCACTGGGAGATACAGGAATCTTCCCAGCTACGTCATCAAGATTTTCGAAGGAGAGGTTAAAAGAAAACGCTCGCTTTCGTTCTTGAAATTTCACCATAACAAAGAAGTTTTTTCGTCAGTGGTGTTGCGTGCGAATATACTTGGGTTCCACCAGTGCCAGTGAGCTCGTGTAAAGTAAAACAAAAACATTCCAAGCGAATATCGTTGCACGGCTCCTTTATGTGTGCCCTTGTAGCAAGCGTATAATTCGATGTTGTCACTTGCGGATCGCGAGTTGGTTGTGATTGTTTAGTAGCTCGTCTGGCCCGCTGAGCTAGTCGTCTTTGTTCATCCCGATTCTTCTGAGACTGGTATCCTACGTTCTGCGCGCTCTTCATCGCCTACTCTCCGTTCACCCTTAAGCTGAGACTAGAAGCTCCGCCTTCAGCGCGAGCTTTCTGCACTTGCTAACACAAGTGGGAAGGCGCAGGCACGCGCAACCAAAGCACTTGCGGAAGCCAGCGATCTCGCGCTGAAGGCGGAGCTTCTAGTCTCAGCTTAAGCGTGAACGGAGTTTAGTTTGGCTGGGAACTTAACGCGTGGCATGTGGTACACTTGATAGCAGTTCCTGGAATAAAAATACCGACGATAATCGGAGCTGAAAAACAAAAATCAACCAATCATCGTCGAGCTTGGGTGTGACGTAATACATAACGTCATACCTGGCTTAGCCAATCAGCATCAAGATAATCGGCTGCGTTTCCAAAGTTTTCAGAGCCCCCCCCCCCCCCCTCCCTCCCCGATAACGAGGAAAAGAACGTCTTACGTTTATATCGATAACCTTGTATTTATACAGCATTTTCGGAAGCGAACTGGGTGAACATACGCATTTCTGTCGCGCTAATAGGAACAACTCATAATACTGAAGCTTTTTTGGGGGAAACGGAGCTGTCAATATTAACGACACATCTCCTTAGCGACAGTCTCTCCAACAATATTTGATTTTTTTAAACAGTTGGCGTATAGCATGACGAAAATAGTCCCAGGTGAAGGGGTTGTTTTTGTCATTCTTGACCAGCTCCCCTTGTACCTTTGCATTGAATTGCATTATCATCGGCGTATAGCACTAGAAAAAAGTAAAATGTGAAATTTTTTTATACTAACTTTTAAAAAATTCTGGCGTGGTGTTCGTCGTTACTAGTAAAAACAGTAGAAACATAAAAGGACCTCGCACTCTTCGCATTCTTATTTTTTCGTGAAAAATAAAATGTCGAACTAGAGGAACCGTTTGCTTCGATAACACCAACAACAAGAAATATTGTCTGAAAGATTCTACGATCCACAGCGATTCACGAGAGGCGAACCGAACTCCCCAGACGGGAAACCACGAAGCAACTCGTTCGTGCCGTTCCTTTGAGGGAGCGCCCTGCGAAAGACCAACCACAGGATCAAGTTAGTGGAGTTCAAAGCGAGCCGCCAATGGATCCCAATTGCCGGATTGGCCGGTGCCCGGATGTGCGCTTATTGGCCGGCTGGATGGAAACGCCGAAAGCGATTCTTTTGCGCGCCCGTTTCGGTGTGGCGAGCCTCGGATGGGGGAAAGGGGGCGCAAACCGCGAAACGCCGGGGTCTCAGGTGTCGATTCCAACTACGCGCAGCTCGCCGACAATTGTGGCTGGCGTGCGCCCGAGCTCCATCGACGGTATACACTCGGAAGCCTCCCTTGGGGAGCGCCCCGCTCCCGATTCCCACTTACCGAACTCGAGAAGTGGAGATGCTCTCGCTCGGGCGGATAACTTGGCGAGCACGAATGAGTCACGACGCTCTCGATGCCTCGTTGCTGTTGGCCGAACTATGGCAACGTCAGTTTCACCTGGTCGTATTTGAAGAGGAGAGTCGAAAATTTGTAGCGTGAGGCTAGTTTTTTTTCGTTTTTTAGCGGAACCAATAATTACCGCATAAAAATAAGAGTTGGAGACGGAGCGTCGATAAACCGGCTACATTCAGTGTCAGTCTATGAGAAACGAAGAGAGAGTGGCTTAGAATTTTCCCGCTTCTTGAGTTTTGTTCGTTGGCGTTCTTATTGGCCAAATCCAATTGGCTGCGAAAATCTTATTAACTCGACTCGCCAAAACCTGCGTTTATTACGTCTTCAATAATTATAGCTTATGAGGCTAAATGTGGCATTATGCGGGTTGTGTGGCAAACACGCGTTGACGCCCACTTATTTGCACAAGGGTCGAGCAACGGATGCAGATAATATAATATAATATAATAATAATCGGCGAAGCATCCAGTCACCGGCAATTATTTATCGCGAATGAACAGCGACGCGAAAATAGTAATGCATAACGGGGGTTGTCTTCACAGATGTACACGTTACGAAGGGTGAATCGAAGCTGACACGACTTGGTATAGGGGTGATATCGTGAGGCAGCAGTCAGAGAGAATCGAAGCAGTCTGCTACGTACGTGGCGCAATATTTCATTTCGAACGCCGTCGGCCAGGCTCGAGCACGCAAGAGCCAACATAATAAAGATTTACATAGTTTATATGTATGTTTCTGACGATGACGATTACTTGTTTCATAAAAGGTGAACTTACGTTTTTCTACAATGTGTCTCAAATAACGGCCAGGCTCTTTAAATTGACCGCAAAATCGGTTTCTTAACCTATCGCGCTAAGATTTTGGGTAGAGTTGCCTCACAAGTGGTGCATCTGTTCTATAAAATTTGCAAAGAGCGAACTTAAGACAGGTACTTTGTAGACTCTAACCAATATCTTCAACGTGCCCGACATTTCGAAGCCCGCTTGGTTCCTTGATCACAATCGAACGTGAGTCTAACGGTTGCCTCCCATTTCTGGATGTGTCCGTGAAAACAACAGGGAACCATTTAACCTTCCAAGTTTACAGGAAAGCAACGCACACCGGTCGGTACCTACACTTCTTGTCAGACCACCCCACAACTCACAAATCCTCTGTGGTGTCGGCGCTCTTTCGACGAGCCCTCACGGTCTGCTCAACAAAGGAGTCACTAAAGATGGAAGTCGATCTTATAAAACAAGACCTTCGAAAAAACAACTACCCCACAAGATTCGTCAACAAGATATACAAGAAACTTCGTCACCCTTCTACATCCAAGAACAAAAGCACCTCCAGCCGCATGTGCGTCCCGTACCTCCATGGCACGAGCGAGGTCCTAGCCCGCGTTCTGAGACCGTACGGCATCGCAGTTACACATAAACCCGTCTCAACTTTAGGCCATTTTCTTCCTCTTCCGAAGGATCGTCCCCCAAAAGAAAAAGCTCAAGGCCTGATTTACCGAATTTGCTTGTGCTGAATGCGACGCCTCTTATGTGGGGAAACGAAGAACTTTCCCGAACGTCTGCGCATGCAGACATAAGTATGACGTAAAGAAGAAAGACATCCAAGGCAACGCGCTGGCGGAACATGCTCAGAAGACCGGCCACGTCATCGGCTTCGACAGCAGTTCCATCCTCGACAGAGAAAGAAACTGGGGAAAGCGGCTCTTATTAGAATCTTGGCACATACAAAATACTAACAACAATCTGAACCGATCCACCGGAACGCTGCCAAGCAGCTATATCCACGAGGCTATGATGCGCCACACTCAGAAAAGACGAAGAAAACAATGCTAAGAGAGAAGAAGAAAACATCGACAGATTGCTACCTTTTGGCCCACATACGGTCACCCGTGATCAAGGAGTCGAGCCGGCTTCGAAACGTCGGGCACGTTGAAGATATTGGTTAGAGTCTACAAAGTACCCTGTCTTAGTACTTACCTAACCAGGCGGAAGAGTTCCGCCGAAATGTTTTCTTTTAAAGAGCAAACTTATCCTGGGAAAATGTAAAAAAAAGAAAACTCTTAACTTAAATGGAAACGCAGCGAAGCCACCGGTCTTCAAACAATACGGCGCCCTATTGTATGAAGACCGCTAGCTTCGATGCGTTTCCATAGATGTTAAGTATTTCTCTTTTTTTTACTTTTTCCTGAGATAAATTTGCTCATTGCAAATTTTATAAAAAAAAATGCACTACCCGTGGGCAACACTGCACAAATTTGTAGCGCGATAGGTTAAGAAACTGATTTTTGCGGTTCATTTGAGGAGTCTGGCAAGCTATATAAGACACCCTGTACATTTCATAATTGTGGCCTTATATTCGACTTGCATATATTTGGTTTAATCATAAATGACTGGTCGAACATTCAGCAGAAAAAAATTTAACCATTTGAATCACGAGCCGTGCGCGCAAATTATTTTACCGAGAGGTTATTTTTTTTTTAACGCCGAAATTTCATTAATTTTCGGGGTCCTCAACAATACCCACGACGAAGGGAAAGAATATATTGCGGAAATCGATGTAGAAGGATATTCGAATTCGCTTCTGACTTTCGGGTCACGAAAACAAATGAAAGACGTTTACAACTTTCTGTAACTCTGAAGTAGAGCGCAGCTCTTGAGGAGGAGGAGGAGGGGAGGTATGCTCCTCCTTCTCATCCGTACCCTCTCCTCCTCCCTGTCCTCCTCATCTCCTCTCCTCCTCCTCCCCTCTTCCCTTCTCCTCCTCCCCATCCTCCCTCCTCCTCATCGCTACTCCTCCTCCTCAAACTCTATCTCCTCCTCCTCCTCCTTCCCCCTCCTCTGCCCTCCTCCTCCTCCCCGCGCGTTGCATCATAGAGACGTTTCCCATAATGCAACACGTGACGTGAGGTCACGTGACTCTCGTGACGTCACGAGTCACGCGAGTTGGATTATGGGACATTTCCCATAATGCACCGCGCGGTTACGCCGACGGCGTTGAAGCCGAAAAGAAACGCCTGAAAGCTGAGCTCTAAAAAAGATTATTAGTCGTTCGCGGCGAAGAGTCGCTTCAATATTTGTATTCGTATTTATATATTTCTGGTTTAGATCGCCTAACAACGACAGTAGACTTTCCAACGCGCACTCGTGACGTACATTGAGAGCTTAAGAACTGCAGTGCGCGCGGCCAATCGCGATCACTCTTCTCGCTTTGTGATTGGTTCTCTGTCGTTCTAATCAACCGATGCCACATTATCGTTAACTGTAAAGCTATTCTAAGTTCTTTTAGGACCAATCGCGCCTGCGTTTGTGCAGCTGTGAGCGATACTTCGCTTCGCTTCAAGCCAGAACGCAGTCGGCGCTACGATACCCCGTTATCAATCAAGCAGCGCGAACATTGCTACGTCATGGCGACCATGACTTTTTTTTGTCTTTTTGCTTATCGATGTTGTTTATTGCTGAAATCAATCAAGCTCAAGGATTGTGGTATGACCTTGAGGAATATTCAATATTATGGCGACTGTGAGCATCTTTGTTTTCCTCTTCCGTAGTCGTATACATATACACTGATCTCAATGACAATTGCTGGATCGTGTTTGCCCGCTCCGCGAATGCGGCCACTGGCGGCCATATTTTTGGTAGAGTTATATCACCTCTAGCCAAGGTAAAGTTGCTGCAGCCACTATCATCCATCCATGGCAGACAGCGTTGTGGCAGTTTTGGTGGCAAGCTGCGATAAAATAGCGCGGGTGATAATTCGTGCTTGATTGAAATTGTTTGACGAAACATATTTTTGAAACCCTGCGTGAACGGTAGCCCGATCTTTGAGGACCCGACGAAAGTTCTGCGAAAGCACAGCTCCGGGGAAAAGCAGCACAGCACGCATCGAAAGTCGCATCGCAAGAAGCATCGAAAGCAGACGCCGGTACGGAGTCTGCTTTCGATGCAGCTGCGCTGCTTCCCCCGGTGCTGCGCTTTCGTAGAACTTTCGTCGGGTCCTCAAAGATGAGGCTACCGTTCACGCCGGGTTTCAAGAATCTGCTTCGTCGAACAACTTCAATCAAGCACGAAATGTCACCCACGGTACAGTGTACTAGATCTACGGCTATTTTATGGCAGCCTGCTGCCATTGCGCTGTCCGCCATATTACTATGATGGCTAGAGATGATATAACTCTACCAAAAGATGGCCGACCGTGGCCGCATTTCCGTCCATAGGCGGAGCTGGTCAAACGCGATCCAGCAAATAGACATAGAGATCAGTGTACATATATATATATATATAGTGTTACCACCTGGTCACTGACCTATAATGATATCTTCAAGATGATCACCGTGGAGCATCGGGTCTTACCATTCTCGTCTCGGGACACGGGTGCTTGGCGCGTACATAGGGACCTTCACGAGGAAGTGGCGATATCGCGTCATCGAGGCTACGAACTTTGAACGCCGAGCCTGAAACGCCACAGCACTGGAGTTGTACAAACTCTGGCATACGTTTGAAGACCCGAGATGTACCGGACGATGGGAACGAACACATTTGAAGGCGTGTTGCGCGATCCACACGCCGGTGAGCGTCAACTATACTCCGACGCTTCTGTTCGGTTAATGTGAATGCGGCAGTTACACTAGGCGGCACTAAAGCGAAGCACCACCGAAAACTCGGAACGACGAAACGAGGAAGCCAGCAGCGTAGACGTGGAATCCACAGGAACGAACGGGGTGGGGAGGAGGGTGCAGGACGGCCGAACGGCGCAGAATCGAAACACGTAGCGTCCGCGAAGAGAGTGCCAAGAAGCTACGTGAGGATATGTCTGAATTGTTGGGACAACGCGGGGCATCTCAAGCACACACACAATGCCCGAACACCCTTTTCCTTCGGGCTTTTTTTTTTTCCCACCACGCAAAGCTTATGTTTTCTTGTTTTTTTTCGTTTTGTTTAGCGTACGCGAAAGGTTCTTGCAGTTGCCTTCCCGCGTGCAGTATTTCTTTGTATCTTGTTCCCCGGGAACGTTCAGGAGCGAGGCGAAAAGCCGACATCGTGAATTGGCAAAGTTGCCTTTTGTTTCGTATAGCAGCGCTCTCTTGGTGTTCGATGGAACGTGGCTCCAAGACAACCCTTCTCAACGTGTCCTACTTACAAAAAAAAATATTTTTGTTTACAAATTTTTAGTTTCAGCCGGTTGCTCGTTCTTTCGTCTGGCGGTTTAGTTTCATCCTTCCGAGTCTGCTTGGTGAAGGCCTTTGGGGAGCATCGTCCTATTTGTATATAAAACTTATGACTGGCGCTTTCACCGTCCTCACGCGGGAGCCCATTTGAACGCAACCTCCATTTGTTTTTATGTTTACTTTTTATTTTTATATACGAGTCATATATATATAAGTATATATATCTAGACATTTCTGTTTATATGGGTTTGTTTTGGCCTTCTCATTCGCGGTTTGTCTAGGCAAAATCATTTCTCAAAACTGACTTTCAGTTTTTAATTTTTCTTCGCCTCCGTTGACAGCCAGCTTCCTATCAGGATGATCACAACGAGCAATTCCGAGTCCGACTCTCAAAAATCTCGCTTTCAATTACGTCCCTTAGTGACATCTTTGCTTTTTTTTTCCTTTTTTGTTTTCTTTCATCACCGCAATTCGTCCTCTTTTCACACTTTTTTCCCCCGACTATAGACCGAAAAAGGCCTCGCAGTCGCTCGGCGCGCACCGCCCCATCATTTTTCCATTATCGTCAGACAGCCCCGCCGTTTCCCGAAGAACGCGGCAGTGACCACCGCGGCGACGTCGGTCGTGTCCGACACACAAGAAGCGTAGAAAAACTCGCGCTGCTGATTCTTCCACGCTCGCCCATCGTGGAGTAATCAGCTCTTGATGTCTCGCGCGGCGACGACTCCGACGGAGCGGCGCGCGTACGCCGTCCACGCTGGTGGGGATGTCGTTACTTGAGCGGCGACCACCGTAGCTCGCCGGGTGTCGCGGTTATTGCGTCCTCAATCCTCATTAGGCCACTTTGGACCGAGATCATGGAAAGGTCGTTGCATGGCCGCCGAGCCTCCGGCGCGGGAGAGCGGCTTTCGGCCCGATTATTCCCACTGGGGGCATTAGCTGGAGGCGAACGAAAAAACAAATGGCCCGCGTACAACGCGAGCCATAACGCCGAAGGTGCGAATTTTACCTATCACGCATTGTGCACAAGGCAAGCGGCGAGGCGAGCAATAAAGGTGGCCTTGCCCATTTTATTCATGCACCACGGGTATCGCACATAAGGTATATTATGTAGCGGGTTATGCATTTTAAACAATGGTCACGGTTAAGGGAGAAAGAACACAACATAGTTACGTAGCGAGCAACATACAGTAATTATGTTAAATTAATGCGAATATGGTACAAGATGATGTCACCGCTGCGCTCGTGAGCGATAATATAGTCTGGAAAATCAAGTTTTTTGTTTTAATTTATAGAGATGGTCATTTGTTTCAAGCGCGACATGTTAAAACAATTACTGGTGATGAAATAACGATGGTTATAAACAATCGGTACAATACTCGCGGATATTTTGACTGGAAGGGGGCAGCCCCATCATGGCGGGACATGTGCATTGCGGTATCTAAACATGGCAGACCACAGCTAGTGCCACTGCATTCCGTTATAAAAGCAAGCGCTTTGCATACCAGCTCGTTTGGTGCGCAACAGCGTGGTGCACCAAGTGACCCGAACCATCAAATTTGACACATTGGCCTTTTATATCTCGCTTTGTCAGAGTATTAATAACGTGGAGGTTGAAAAGTGGTTTGTGCAGCCTGACGTCACACAAAAATGTAACGGGTCATATACGGATACTTCCCACCCACACCGTCGTCATAGCGTTCTGGGTTCTTTGGTTACACCCGGCGGGCACGCCACACATTAACATTAAAGTTTCCTCCACCCGACAAACGGCGCAAATCAGAAAAAAAAAAAATTGCGCAAACGGATCGCGCCATTCCGGATGAGTTTTACGAGGGGACACATCTCACCACATTTTTCTCTTTTGTCGTCAGCTCTGATTTCTCGTGTTTATCATACAGCGTTTTTCCTCTCCAACATCCCTCCCTATTTATTTCTGTCAAAGCGCGTTTCGAGAGGAGACCAATTTTCTCTTCATAATTCTTTCGTTTCCCATCGAAGCCATCTAACCACTAGACTCCTCACCGACCAAAGTTGACTGGTCGGTGAAATTCATATATCACCCCTGACGCGAGCGCGAGGTTCCTGTCACTCTTCTGTGTGTGAGTGCTTACGTGTCATAGAAATCTGTCGTCCCCGAAACATGTGGAAACGACAGCCAAGCCCGGTGCCGCACTTAAATGATCAAATCGTAAGACATAAAAAGTAACAAAAAACATTGAAGCTGGTTTGGAGAGCGCGACGAATTCGCGGTCTTAATGTGGCTAACGACAGTTGACATCAAGAGATGACCCAGGCAGAGGGAGGGGAGCGCGGATTCCAGACATCGTTGACCAAAAGCCACTTGAGCCCTTCGTTCTGGTCGGCGGACGCCAGATAACATGTCCGAAGGGAAACATGATGTACTGCTCCCCTCGCTTCTCCTTTCCTTCTTTGTACGCCATCCAGCCTCGATAACAGATCGCCGTCGTAAGAGGAAAAGGGAACCCCTAGAAATAGAAATAGACATAAACAAAGGCAAGAGAAACAAACAGCGAGCGAATACGGGAGACAGACGGCGCAGGCCCAGACGAATTTGTGGTGGCAAAAAGTGATCGTTGGATAAAAGGCTTCCTTCCTCCTTCCCCCCCCCCCAACCCCCTCTCCTTCTCTCCACTGGTGCTGTAAGGTTCTGGACACGGCTTTTGATTTTGCGAGTTCCCTTCTCATTTATTCTTTGCCTTCCTCTCATCTGTACTATTCTCTCCTCTCTCTCTTTCCCTTTCCCTCTGTTGTCGTTTTATTAGCGGCGTCATTTATTATTAGGGAGATATTTTGCCGTTGTCTCGCGTTCTGTTCTCTTCCTTTTCTCGAGCGTCGCTTGCGTGTATCATTGTTGCGTCATTTCTTTGTCAAAAACTCTTTGTTTTGTTGTTGTTTTTTTTTGCTTTTTTTGTCGGAGACGGAGGGAAACGTTCTGTCCTTCTGAGAGACGGTTTGTCTTGTCGTGCAGTTTTCGGTTTCTCGTAGCGTTTTGTCGTTCCTTGACGTGCGTTTTGGTGTGTTTCCTGAACACGTGTCGCGAGGAAAGGACTTCTGAGAACATCGATATAGGCTTAAAGATCAGAAAGAAAACTAAAATAAAAGAACTGATTGGGTGTACGTTCTGGAAGTGCGTTACAGGAACGACAAAAAAAAATAAAGACGTATCCCGATTCTTAAAGATTAATCTTCTATGAATCTGAGATGCCCTTCGAAGCATTCGATTTCGAGAGCGACTTAAACGCAATTACAATGGCTATGGTTCTTTAAACCCTGCTACAACAGCAAAGGCACACACACACAAAAAAAAAGTTTCTTCGCCGAAGATTTGTAAAAATATAAGCATACACTCTCGCATACTATCAGAAGCGAAAAAACACGCGTTTATTTTAAAGTCACACATTTCTAGATATTTTATAAATTGTTTTTATAACCATAAAACATGATTTCAATTAGTTTGATTATAATTACGTTTGGTGGGAATAATTATATACACACAGCGTCTTTGCATCGCAGCTCGGAGCAAGTGGAGTGAAAGCTCGCTGCTCAGAACCTAGGTATTTAGGGTTCAATCCCCACTCCTGCCAGTTTCAATGTGGGCGAGCATTGTATCCGGCGTGCGGTCGTCTATCACTACTGCGTGCTGCACGTTAAAGACCTCCGGCTAGCAATCCTGCTGCACTGCAAATGTCTCATTTGCAGGAGAAACTACAGACGTCCATTACGGCTGCATTCGATCCCGCTGTCTAAACACACACACACACCACAATTACTTTATAGAAACGCGCACTAGAAGTACACACTATCGAGTGGACGTTAGTGTGTGAAGTGCATATTGATGGTTTAGAAAGTCAAATTGGTTGATTGGAAGGTTAGACGGTGGAAAGTCGGTTTGCCTTCAATTTGTGCCTGTAGCGTCTCTGTTCTAGGAGGACAACCTGGCCATTGTAATGCGACTGCTAATTTGGGTCTTTTACGTGCATCCCACACCGGTGATTGCTTACACGACAGCATGCCAATACAATACTCGTCCAGATCGAAACGGGCAGAGGGGGAATGTAAACTCAGATATCGTTTAATCTCAGCAGTGCGTGTCACTGCGGAAGTTGAGTACGAGCAAGCCGAGTTCTAACCTACGAGTGTGTGGAGAGCCGCAGTTTGCTCGACCATGAGTGTCATTGGGTGATACCAACATCCACGTGCCTCGTGACCAAGCATCCCCAAGATGAAAATTAAAAACAAAAAACAAATAATATTTAAAATTTCCTTTTTCTAAGTTTGCAGAGAGTGGTACGCTTCTGGCTTGTTGATCTGTGGTACCATGCCAGCAATAATGTCGGAGGCGGTAGTGCCGTAGTGTTGGACTGGAAGCGAAACATTCACGCCAATCTCATGGTAGAGATTGTCTCAACAAAGAAAACGTTTTATCGACGTAAATTTAATGATTATTCATTGGCAGTATATATACGCCTTTGCGTGAGTCTGCCAAAATAAGACAAGCGGCATTATTTCTCGCAACACTAGCTCAGACTTGTGCGCAACGAGTTACAAGTTATGCGTTACTTGTACCAAGTTAATATTTTTTTTTAACGTGAAACGTTTATAGGCTAGGTTTTCTGGTGAAGTGAAGCCTAAAAAAGCGTAACCGTAAATTTCCCCGCAACATTTAGAGGGTGAAAATGACGTCAGGTAGCTTCATGTCTCATGACCTATACACAAAATCAGTTTCCCCGCTAAACGTGGCAAAAAAGTGGACGTCACGTGGCCTATACGAAAATTCAATTTCCCCGCTAGATGTAGCGGAAAAATTGACGTCACGTGATCTCAACACCAATTCAATTTCCCCGCTAGATTTAAGGGAAGAATTGATGTCACGTGATCTGAACGCAGATTCAGTATCCCCGCTACATTCAGTGGGGAAAATGGTGCCACGCGAATCCTTGTAACATGGCCTGTGCACAAATCCAGTTTCCCCGCTAAATATAGCGGGAAAATTGGCGTCGTGTGACATGATGGGGCCTGACCATTACGCAAATTTAGATTTTCTCGCTAGATTCAGCGGTTGAATTGACGTCACGTGACCTACACATAATTTAAGTTTACCCGCAGCTACCCGTCATTCTCTATACTCTGTGGACACACACTCCGACCCGACGGGAAAAGTCAATGGGCCAATGGGGCGGAGAGGAGTCAATGGGTATGGTGATGAGGAGTTCAGAGGTCTTGAGGCAAAACTTGAGAAGAAATTCCTGGACGTTACTAGGACTAAATTAACAACGTTTCGCCTGGCAACACAATTGCAGGGCAATTTGCGATACTTTTTTTATTTTTGTAACCCCGTAAATATCTAGTTACTTTTTAAGAAAGGAGCGAGTAACATGGTTTGTTACTTTTTGATAATGGGACGAGTAACTGTATTTAGTTACTTGTAGAGGGTAACGCGTACAACGTAAGTACCCATCCTAGGGCTCACCGCGGTTCGGGCCTGTAATCCGCAGGACGAGAAAGCGATAGATGGACCATAAAATAATACTCAAAAAGTAAGGGAGTATAAAATTGGTTATCACTAAATGAACTCGTTAAAAGGACAAGAAATAGTCATGGCGAGAAATATTGAAAGGCGCCACTGCTTCACAAAAACAACACATTTCCAGTAACGAGAAAACAACTCGTTGTGTTCAACTGGCGTGACACGTTCAGTGTAAATCCCAGTAACAAGTAACGAACTCCGTTAATTTTTGAGTGTCTAACGAGCAACGGTATTCAGTTACTTTATTTCAGTAACGGGCACATATCTGCATTAGCCTTATGCGAGAACCGACCTGCTTTTTGAAAGCGCTGAGATTAAAAAAAAAGAAAGCTCCGGTCATCTTTTTTCTTCTTTTCTTCCATCTTTTAGGTGAACATTATACTCGCGAAGGAACGTAACGCCAAGAAACGCAGGCAGAATGTGAGGACACAATGTGTCCTCACCTCCGAAGACAAGTCCACACTCTACCGTTGCTGAGCTGAATTTTTGAACAACCAAACCCATCTTTCTCTCGACCCGGGATGGTCGCTCAAATTTCGAGTGAGCGCCAGAAAAAAATATAAATGAAAAAGAAAAACAAATTGGTACAAAAAGAAATAAAGGAAAGGGTTCTTTCTTTCATATTCTATTATTCCATTTTCGTTCCATCACTCGCGAGACCCCAAGGGACCCATTCGGAAGAGATGGCTTCGCCTTAAAGCTGCTCACGCGATCCTTCTCCGAACGCTTGCAAGTAATACACACACAAAAAAACACACGAGAAGAAAAGAGAAAGAGAGAAAAAAAAGTCGGAGTTTATAAGGCGCTGGATATTCAGGCGCTCGGTAGCTGCCTTTTCTGGCGGGCGTGTCGGCATGATGTAACGAGATAGGTGGTGGGATAAGTCGAAACAAAACCAGTGTTGCGACGCAGCCAATGGGGAGAAAAAATTGATTGATGACCGGCGTCCTCCAATCTTGGAGCAGACACAGCCGTGGCCTCTACGCCGCAGCTTCGCAACAAGAGAGCCAGAGTGCAAGGCAGAAAACATACGATGAACCCCTTTATGTTGACGTCGTGCCTGTTTTTCACAACAGCGGTTATCAGATCGGTTATTTCAGCGGAAAGCTCGGGCTGTGTTCACTTGGGTTTGAAGTACGCGTGGCCTCTAAGTGCGCAACCAGTAGCAGAAAAGTATGTAAGTGTAGACAATAAATAAAAAGATAAATCTAATCTTTTGTTTTGTCGAATGGTTGGCAACGGTTTGTTTTAACATAATTGCTTACATGCTTAAGTTGAGCTCGTTTGTACATATTATTGATGGGCCAGCTTTAATTAACAGAAACAGACGTAGAAAGACGGGACAAGACAAACAGGTGTTTTGTCCCGTCCTTTCTACGTCTGTTTCTGTAAGCTCAAGCCAACGTTACTAAAACCCTCAGTTGGGAAACTCACCCTTGAAGCATGGGCCGCTGGCGTCCACCGAGACCGAGCCAAATACGATAACAGCGCCTTTTAGCGACGAGTTGAAACATGAAAGCTGCTTACATAGCTACTGTGAGATGGCCCTACGAGATGGCGCCACTGGCCCTTGCCCGCCTCGACGTGCAGCCGTGCAGTTCCCAGAGTGGACGCCGCGGGAGAAATGGCGGCGTTGCGATCGCCAATAGCTCGGTTCTCGAGTACGGATCGGAATCACTTTTTTAAAGCAGGCTCTATGGCAGTTTCCCGACTGAGTGGTTCTAGTAACGTTGGCTCAAGCTGACCCATCACTAAATTGGCTTTATATATGTATAAAGAATACCATCTTGATATTGTCTTCGGGCCTTGGATGTTTACAATGAAATTCAATATAATTTAGGCTGCAATAAATCGGCTAAATATAAAATTAGCTACGACACAATTAAAAAATAATTGCCGTTCTCGCCGTTATTTTTTTGTAATTCCGTGATGCATTTTGTGTTTTGCTGCAGAACACCACAAACCGGTTCTCGCTAAAAAATGTCTCAAGGTAAAAAAGCAAAAAAAAAAAGAAAGAAAAGTGTTCGGTCTGAAGCAGCACGTTTTTCTTCTCAACGTAATCTCGATAGAGACTCTGGTTATGGCGCCTCAAGGTTACTTACCTGTTACTACACCCTATCTCTAGCAGCATAAGTGCGTCTTTTAACTTTATTCTTTATTATCTTCTCTAAAAAAATAATGAAGGTTAGATTCCGTACACGTGAGCCTTGAGTGTATTAAGGCGAAGCGACGGGCACTGATTCATCCCTGATGTGGTATTGCATTCAAAACAACTTGTTTGTTAGGTTTTATTGTGCGAATACGTCAACCTGCTTCGACTGTAACCTTGAGGCAGCACCACTTAGAAACAAAGCTTTCTAAACAGGCTGTCAAATGTGTCTACACAAGTTTGACTTGTACATGCACAAAATAAAAATTACCCCCCCCCCCTCGAAAAAAAAAAAAAACAGCAGGAAATGGCGTCAATGGCAAAGCGTGATTTTGTCGTCTTTTTGCGTGCGTCTACATTTTAGCTGATATTTTTAACCTTCATCACAAACTAATTTGTCCATCTTCGAACCAGGAACGAAGCATCCGCTCGCGGTAATTATATAGTTAAAGTTTCACGCAGATTTTCATGAAGTAAATTTTTAATTTCTCACACAGTGTGATTCGGGCATTAAAACGAGTGAGAAGAAATACACTCGTGAGAGTCATCTATGCGATGAGCAACAAGTTACGTAGATATTGAGCAACGAATGAAGCAGGCTACAGCGCACGGTGACCTTCTCGGGATAATCGCCCTGTCGATTGAGCCACGAGGGAACACTAAGGAGATCTGTCGTATTTTACCGCCATTCAAGGTACCGCTTGTGCCGGTTTCGACACAGCTGCCGTTGGGAAACTGCGCGTTTCGCACGAAGCGGAGCGAACGTATTATAACCCAAGCGGACGATGGAAGGGTCATTAAAGTCTTGCGAAAGGTCGCGGTAAATTTTGACGGTGCAACAGGAGTTCGCGGGGAGCGAATATAGCGGCAGTATGATTTGATGGATTGCCAACAGCAAAAGTACGACGCGCCGTCAGTGTGCGCTTAGCTTAACGCATTCTAGAAGTTTCCGTTGCAAATACCCTAGTAAAAATTCTAATTTGTATGAGAAATTTTTCATAAAAATAAGAAATTTGTATGAGAAATTTCTTATTCGCCTGGCAGGAGCGCCATAGGTGACAGGGAGCGAATACAGTTTTAGTCAGCAAACAATAATGAAATTTTAGAACGAAAGGCGATGAAACTTCATCTAAAAAAATTGTTTATTGTTTAGTAAACGGCAGCCAGGCTTGCGCAGTGGCCCAGTTGGTTAGAGGCGCTAGTTTCGGAGCTCGTATGAGAGCGAAGATGAATAATTCGAATTCGACTGACTTACAAAATGTTGTTTTACTGACATTATAACAATTTCAGTATTTATTATTTTTATACAATTATTGGGAGGTGCATGTCGGATACTAATACCCGTTCCTAAAGCTGCCATTATGGCTATGAGGATCATCTGTGGTGGCAACAGAGTGACCAACAGCATTTTGCATCAAGACTAGCGAAACTCACTTTAAAAAGTTGCATGAATTAAAAGTGTGGGTACTAATATTAATCACATTAATCCCATAAAACCAGGTGTCTGAATATTGGGTTTTAATTTTTAATAAGTAGATAAAAGTAAAGTGACAAGTTTTTCTTTATTTTTCTCTTGGTGGCCGTACCGTACGATGATTGGTTCGCAGGCGTACGACCCGCGATTGTCTGCTGTCTGTACCGTACGTGATCTTGTGAACAACATGAACGCCGATACGGTTGGGGTAGGCCAGCCTCTTAAGCCCGATCGCGAAGACCTCGTCCCCTGACACCGGGACCCAGTCATTGCTTGCCAGCGTCTCACGGGATGCGCAGTGCCAATCAACTAAAGGTGACATTCCAACTAAGGCTACGAAGCACCTACTTTGTCTCCCATTCTGCCATACTCTCAGTCAGGAGCGCCGATTAGGAGATGGGACAGATCCTCTTCCGTGAACTTGAACTGCCGTACGACGTCCTCCTCGTCCATCGACGCCAGGTCGAAGGTCCCGTGCCTAGCCGCCAGCAAGCGCATGCTCTTGGTGCGCAGTACAGTCATGCAAAATAACTTTTTCTAAACTGTTTCGTCGAATAGAGCTAACTCCAAGTCGTCGTCAAAAACATCGAGCGCCATTGTTGTCGGAAAGGTCGTCTGCTCCTTTAGCAGACAAACATTTTAGAATTTCGCAGTGCCAGTGGCGACACGCCGTAAAGCGCCAGGTTTTTGTATCACAAAAACGTCATTCATTTCAGTAAAAAAAAAAAAAAAAACGAGACGAGTTATGAAGGTAAGTATACATTGTTAGGTTCTGTATAGTTTCGAGATGAGAATTTCATTTACTTCAGTTTCTGCGATTCGTAAACGCCCCATATACAGACGCAAATTTGTCTTTTCTCGATGAGGCCAATGCGGGTTTCTGTGGCCAGGGGGCGCGACCTGTACCGATCGTCTGCAACCACTGATCTCTATGACTATTGCAGGATCGCGTTTGCCCGCTCCGCGAATGCGGCCACCGGCGGCCATCTTTTGGTAGAGTTATATCTAAAGGTGTCGCGAGCTTTTGTCGAGCCAGATTTTTAGGTCAAACTTTTGGGGTTCGGCTGGGTCGAACCGGTTCGACGAAACGTCGAACTTTTCACCAGATTCGACCAGTTCGACCACTGATCTCAATGACAATTGCTGGATCGCGTTTGCCCGCTCCGCGAATGCGGTCACTGGCGGCCATCTTTTTGGTAGAGTTATATCACCTCTAGCCAAGATACAGCTGCTGAAGCCACCTGGCAGCCACCATCATCCATCCATGGCAGACGGCGTTTTGGCAGTTGTGGTGGCAGGCTGCCATCAAAATGGCGTGGGTGATATTCCGTGATTGATTGAAATTGTTTGACGAAACATGTTTTTAAAACCCGGCGTGAACGGTAGCCCGGTCTTTGAGGACCCGGTGAAAGTTTCACGAAATCGCGCAGCACCGGGGAAAAACAGCACAGCACGCATCGAAAGTCGCATCGAAAAAAGCATCGAAAGCAGACGCCGGTACGTAGTCTGCTTTCGATGCGAGCTGCGCTGCTTTCCCCGGTGCTGCGCTTTCGTAGAACTTTCGCCGGGTCCTCAAAGACGAGGCCACCGTTCACGCCGGGTTTCAAGAATCTGCTTCGTCGAACAACTTCAATCAAGCACGAAATATCACCCACGGTACAGTGTACTAGATCTACGGCTATTTTATGGCAGCCTGCCGCCATTGCGCTGTCCGCCATATTACTATGATGGCTAGAGATGATATAACTCTACCAAAAAGATGGCCGACCGTGGCCGCATTCCCGTCCATAGGCGGTGCTGGTCAAACGCGATCCAGCAATTGTCATTGAGATCAGTGAGTTCGACTTTGTGGACAGTGTGGCCAGACCTTGATACAAGGATGTCTAAGTTTGGAAAACGTTTTTTATAAAAATGTTTGTTTTATTTTATAAACAGTTGCAATTAAAAGAAAACAATTCTAATCAGTGAAGAAGTTAATAACTTATTTGTTTTTGTACTGTATTAACTGAAATAACCAGTCAACGCTGCCCTTAATTCGTCCCTCAGCCATCACCATCAATCCGAAGCCAACTGGTCAGCCTGTCGCGCATGCGCACACGTGTCGAACCTCAATACAAGGTTCGTCGAATTTTCCACTAAAAGTTCGAAGAACGTCGAACCTGGTCGAACTCGAACCTCGGCCGGTTCGCGACACCCCTTGTTATATCACCTCTAGACAAGGTACAGCGGCTGCAGCCACTGTCATCCATCCATGGCAGACAGCGTTGTGGCAGTTTTGGTGGCAGGCTGCCATCAAAATAGCGTGGTTGATTGAAATTGTTTCACGAAACATGTTTTTGAAACCTGGTGTGAACGATAGCTCGATCTTTGAGGACCCGGCGAAAGTTTCATGAAATCGCAGCACCGGAGAAAAGCAGCACCGCACGCATCGAAAGTCGCATCGAAAGAAGCATCGAAAGCAGACGCCGCTAAGAAGTCTGCTTTGGATACGAGCTGCGCTGCTTTACCCCAGGTGCTGCGCTTTCGTAGAACTTTCGCGGGGTCCTCAAAGATGAGGCTACCGTTCACGCCGGGTTTCAAGAATCTGCTTCGTCGAACAACTTCAATCAAGCACGAAATATCACCACGGTAAGTGCACCAGATCTACGGCTATTTTATGGCAGCCTGCCGCCATTGCACTGTCCGCCATATTACTATGATGGCTAGAGATGATATAACTCTACCAAAGATGGCCGACCGTGGCCGCATTCCCGTCCATAGGTGGAGCTGGTCAAACGCGATCCAGCAAGTAGACATAGATATCAGTGTCAGCATACGTCTGTAACCGTCTGCAGATACGGCTCCCCCAAAGCCGCTTCGAGGCACACGATCAGTCCACACGCCCGATCCAAAGTACCGATCGTTTTTGTCTATCGATCGTATTTTGTTCCGGTTTCTAAACTCTGTATTATGTATTATTTTTGCACATTCGATACGGTACGGTGGGCCTTTGGTACGAACTGCGCATGTGCGAGTCTGCTGCGGCAGCGCATGCGCAGTTCGTGCCGGAGGGCCCATCATATTGTATCGGATGAGCAAAAACGGTTCCCAAGAACTCTCTATTAACGATGCGCAGTACCAAATGTCGCTCTAAAACTCTCGAACCCAGGTGGCGCTAGTCAACGTCAAATTAGGAATTAGCAAAAAAAAAGTATTCTGGTAAGTAACGTTGCTCGCTAGTTCGTTTATCTTCGTTAAACATATAAAATGGTTTCCGGTTTGGGCCATGCGATTTGCGATTCAGAAAGGAAAGCGTATGTCTGCCCGGTCTAAAAACCCGCAGACCCATGGGGTTATGAAACCGTGTGGGGCCCACAGAAACTCTGTGGGTGTTCGGGTCCCTATGGGTCCCCACACAGTTTGTTTGGGTGTGTGGGTGTGTGGGTATAGGTCCCCATGGGTCCCCGCACAGTCTGTGTGGGTCTATGGGAGCTGTGTGGGTCCCGCAGAGATCCTATAGGAGCTGTGTAGGACCAAAGTCCTGTGGGAGCCGTGTGGGTAACCCATAGGGTTTCATAACCCCATGCTCTGTGGGTAATCTGTGTGGGAACCTGTGGGGGAATGCATGCTTGACACCGTATTTCACTGCAGACCATTGCCAACAACCGGCTGGTTCTGTTCTATCTTTATTTACTGCTTGGCTCTTCATTTCTCTTGCATTCGCCGGTCGTTTATTTTTTCTCCCAGTATGTGGTTCTCTTTTGCTGTCGTCGACATTACAGCAATGACATCCACATTATGTTTTTGGCCACGGAGCTTCATCACTAGGCATTCTGAAAAATATGCAATGACGAAATATTTAAAGGAGCACAGCTTGTAGAGGTAAGGCTTAAACAAATGTTCATTTAGATCACATGCCACATTACTTTCAGGAATAGTTTCATTTGGAATAGCCTTTAATAATGACGCACTTGAAAATTGCAATTGCGACATGCCCCATAAAATCAATCATTAAAAAGTTAATTCACAAATCTTGGTTAATTAGTCAACATATTGTGACGGTTATCCCCTTATCTATGTCCGCCGAGCCCCACAAATACACAGTGAGAAAGGCATCCACGTAACTCTCGCCCCCTTTTTAAAAAAATTATGTTCGAATTAAAATTGCACATTCTGTATAATGTCAAACCCGATTATATCAAACTATTCCTTGTATCAAACTCTTTGTGAAGAGACAAGTAGCTGCAATAAAAATGCATAGCAAAAAATGCGGTTACATTGAACGAAAATTGCACTGTCTCCCGATAGATTGAACTGCCAAGAGCGCCATTTAGCTCTGCAAGCTGGCTTTCCCCCAAACTATTGGGGGAAAGCCAGCTTGCAGAGAAAGCTGGCTTACACTTATGCCTGACTGTGCAGGCCGCTAGCAAACGCCAAGCGGGCCGCGTGTTTGAGACCCGACATATGGTGCCCCTCTCCATCTAATGTTTGAGCAAGCCAAGATCCAACCATTAAAAAAATAAGTAGAATGCTGATGCTGAATTCAGTTTAGAGAAAGTGATTAAGAGTGTTCAAACACCCTACCGGTCATTGAGAGTACTAATATACATCACATAATATAACCCTGCTTTTGTTTGCCACTGCATGACAAGTACTTAGAGCTACTGTAATTTTACATAATACCTACTGGGAGTTCACGTTGTTCCATGGGCACATCGAAGTGACCAGATAAATGGGCATACTGCGCTGATTTATTACAAGGGCACGCCTGAAAGTGGTGGCTTCAGCATTTCAAATATCAGGACATAAACCCCCTTCAGTCAAAAAGAAGAAGAAAGGAGAGAATTGTTGCAAATTGCAACAATTCTCTTCTTGAAAAGAAAATTTTCTCAGAGCCTTTTTTTTTTGGTGAAGACATCAGATACTGTTCAGGGCCACTGTGGCATGTATTGCAACTGCAAATGATTGGAATAAAAAGGAAATGCCCTACGCATTGCTTACTTCATATAACCAAAATAAAAGCCAGTGAAAAAAAAAATCTGGTGTTTCCACGTGAAGTATAAACAATATAGCTTTTGTGTTTTACTTAGGTTACCTAATATTCCCATAATTTTACTGAAAGCTTCCACCATTATGTTACACCTGTGTGCTCAATCCCGTCAGTTTTATGCGGCCCATCCAAAGACCACCGAAACATTGTGAACTCCAGTATGATACCAACTAGCTGCCAAGATAATGCCCTGATTGAGAAGATTTTTCAAATAACTGCTTAGGTTACGTTTGCGTGGGATAATTTGCACTCGCCTCTTAGGAATGCCACTTTCTTGGGTGTCAGAGGCAGCCTGCTGTCCTTGTTAAGACTGGCATTCGACGCCACTTCGGTCACAGTCCTCTGCAGAAGGACACTGGACCCCCACAGAGCAATGGCCAGGTTCTTCACAGCAACGCTTGGCCTTATGTCCTGGTTCACTTTGTTGTCACCCCAGGCTTTCCACGTCACCTTGACATCAACCGTCGTAGAAATGTATCTATAAAAAAATTAAAAGAGGAGGCGAAACCGATGTATTTGGTGGTGAGATCCTCTTTTCATGAAATGCTGCTTCGTGCATATTGAATAAAGTAAGCTTTCGTTACCTTAACCCCTTTTCTTAATCGAATCATATCCAAACGTCCTCGGAAGCGCCTATACAACAGTACTACGCTGCTCGAGCTATCAAGCTCTTTTGTTACGTCCCCTGATTCTGCTGCTGTCGAACTGCAAGGGGTACTGGGTGACAAGCCCTCTTGTAGCGTCGGCTGCTGGCGAAGATTATTTGGCCGGCTCAGAAAAACCTGACAGTGCGCTCACTCGCTGACCGTACGCCTTGTGATCTCGCTCATCCCTTTCCAGCCCTCTTTGCCTCCTAGCCCAGCTCCTTAGATGGTGTTCCAAGATCCCCCTCCCCTCCCCACCCCGCCCCCTGAACTTTTCGATCGGCATAATGGATAGAGAACATGAGAAGATGCGAACACTGATTTCGGTTGCCGGTGCAATGCGCGCCACTTTTTTACCTCTGTGCGGGGCTATTATGCAACCTCGAGCGTGGCTGGGGCTATAAAACCAATGCCTTAAAAGAAAAGAAGCCACTTTATGCTCCAAGATTGCTGGAGTTTCATTCCCATGTACCTGGTGAACACAGGAAGAATAGACCATTTTCAAAACCTAAGCAAGCAACATTGACGGTCGCCATTTCTTGGACACGAAAGCTGTGATTGGATCGAAGTCCACGTGGAATGCTGACGTTGCACTCACGTCTATCCAAGCCAATCACTGACGTGGCGCTTGTTTCCACCGCGCACTCGGGATCCGCGTTTAAGAAATGGCAGCCTTGGACATGCGCACACTTCTGAAAAGGGTTTATTGTATGGGCCAAAGGTAATTAATGGGGAATATGATGCTCCAAGTCTTTCTGCCCTATGCACTCAAAATGTTGAGCTGAATGGTAAAGATGCAGGTCTAAACTTTCTACAAAGAGATGCCGCCTTAGATATGTTTTTCAAGACATTATAAACTTGGTCCTTACACCACTGCTGGTGAAGTGATGCAACACCAAAAAACAATAATTTGTGGCGATAGTGCTGAAAGAGAGATCTCATTTGAGCAACATTTATCGAGATCTACATGGTGAATGACAAATTGTCGAGGCCTTTTCATCATGAAGACATTGTGCAAGCATAGAAATGCTTTCTATCCAGAGGTATCTCCTATAAAGCAAAAAATTACCAAATCAACTTACCATACCACGTACCAGGAAGTTTAGGAGCTGATATGGATCCACCTCAGCGGGTGCTTTAGCAGATGCCTCAGCGGATGCAGGGCCGACTGTACCAGCTGCTCCATTTAAGGTTGCAGGTATTGCAGCTGCACCACCCAAGGCTGCACCCGTGTGGCACACGCTCTGCATCACAGGAGCTGGTGCTGCTGCCACTTGTTCTGTGAAAAATATAAAAAATATATGACATGCGTCACAACAGTGTGCAGCACTGCCACAAGATGTGCGTGGTGCTACACTAAAAGCTGAGAGTGGGGTGGCAAGTATATACCAATTCAATCAACCACCCACCAGCTTGGAGCAATGTGGCTGCACTCCTGCCCCTGTGCATACAGGGAGAGCAGTGCCACATAACACAAGGCTGATTGCAGTTTGGTCCAGCCCATACACAGCTTCTATGACACCGTCAGCCAAAAACTTAATAGGTATAGTAAGGGTCGTGGCCATGACATTTATGATGCTGTAGCTTGTCAAAGAAAGTATGTTGAATGCATACCATGCTCCTGCAGTCAAGTATTCGTGGTTAGGAAATAGCACAGAATATTTTTCATAAAAATCTACCGCAAAGCTTTGCAACTCAGGAGTGTTCTGGAGAGTTTTACAGATCATAGCTTCTTGACTACACGGCTTGATAGACCAAGTAAAAGGTTTTCGGACATATGTGAGGGAGAGATGTACAAGAATCTATGCAAAGAGTCCGCAGTTCGTGGAGATCAAAGTTCGGAACAGGTGTGACAGAATTCGGCACGACAAATATGCCAATGTTATTATTTATTTTTGCAACATTAAAATGACTCTGAAAGTGCGACCAGCTACAGGGTGTATTCACACAAGTCTTGTGAGTGTTGAATTGTAGGTACAGCACCCTGGTTTTGTCCATCTGCGATATATGACAAAATACCACAGAGACCAATACTGGAAACTTCTCTGAAAACCAATCGGCA
>JAZHYW010015729.1:0-12052 GCA_037355805.1 Ixodes ricinus
TATTATTTACTACGATTTGAGATATTTTTATGAACCTATTGTTGATTTTGCCTTGTGCAGCACACATGTACAGTCAGAGGCACTATGAGGTGAGACAAGGTGAATGCGGGCAGACCAGGAGAAATGCCGCGTGGGGCACAGCGCTTGCTTTGCGCACTGGGAGCGAGGCCACGAGGTTCGATCTACAGTCAAACCCGATAATATCGAACCCGGTTAATTTGAACTATTTGTGAACGTACTAGTAGCTGCAATAAAAATGCATAGCGAAAAATGCGGTTACATCGAACGAAAATTGCAGCATCTCCCGATAGATCGAACTGCCAAGAGCGCCGTTTACCTCTGCAAGCTGGCTTTCCCCCAGCAGCAGGATTCTTCTTGGTGGAATGCCAGCTTGCAGAGAAAGCTGGCTTTTTTCTTTTGGGCGGCCGCGTCGACCGCCCAGAAGAAAAAAATAAAAATATCTTCTGCGGAAGGAGATGGTGAGCCGGTAAACGAAGAAATGGCCACTAAATAGCTGCGGTGAGCGTCCCTAATGACGTACAGATGCCCCTTCGAGAGTAAACTACATTTTCTAAATGTGGCGTGCTTGTTCGTTGTCAAATTCATTAAAACTTTTATATAGAATTGCCCGCGATATCGAAGTGGTAGACGGTTTTTTGCGAGTTCGATATAATCGGGTTTGACTGTATTATGTTGCCCACAGGTAGGGGAAAGCAGATAGAACACGGGAGGGCAGCCGAATGATAAATTGACTGATTATCAGGCTGGACACGACAGAACTTCCTTGTTTACTGTTGTAGCTGTGATTTTATTATTTTAAGTTGTTTTTTTATGAATAACTGCTCGTGTATTTTCTCCATGCACTGTAGGTTTTATCACGCAATACCAACTTGCCCAAGCCATCACTTAGCCATCCAGATGTGCTAGCAAAAACGGCATGGAAGAAAAGAGCCATGGACAGCCCTGTGTGCAAGGGAATGTGTGCGAGTGGTGCGTGTTGGGAAAAAAATAAAATAGTAAGTTTCATTCTCTTTGTCTTTGTAGTTTTGTTTCATGGCAGAATGAACACCTAAACCTTTGAAAAATTGGTGTTCTTTTTGCACAATTTGCTAGCTGTTGTCTTCAGCAGTCCTTTCTGCATCTAAATTATACCGTGCATGCATGACCAGGTCACCCCAGAAGACACTAGATTGGCTGGGTCACATCAGAACACACTTGACAGGGTCACGCCAAGACACCAGAACACGCCAAAACACCAGAGCACGCCAAAACACCAGAGCACGCCAAAACACCAGAGCACGCCAAGACACCAGAACACGCCAAGACCCGTGTCTGAATTTCCGCTCTGGTGTAAACGTCAGAAACACACCAGACCCGGGCTGGTGGATTTTTCAATAGGGAAGGTTTTGGGTTTTGTCGAGCCGGAGTTGATTTCGAACCTGCGGGCCGCCAAAAGGGCCGTACGAAATTGGCAATGCTCGTGCCGACCCCGGCCTCTTCTAGATCTGTCAACACCGGCGAGTGCGCCACCGTGTCGAACGTCTTCTTTAGATCCACCGCTACGAGCAGTGGCGTCACAGGGGGGGAGGGGGGATTACCCCGAATGCAGCACTCAGGGGGGTGTCGCGGCGGGCCACGAGCAGGCGGGGAGTCGCGGCGGGCCACGCGAGAGGGGGGGGGGAGTCGCGGCGTGTCACGCAAGAGCAGAGGGGGAGTTGGGGGGGCGTTCGCGGCGGGCCACGCGGAGAGCGGGGGGGGGGTCGCGAGGGGCTACCGCCCTGGGTGCCGCTGACCCTCGTGACGCCACTAGGCTACCAGTATGCCAGGGGTCTTGAGCCGACCTCGACGCTCGCCCACTACCAGCCGGCAAAGCAGGAGAAGGCTGTCCTGTGTGCACAGACCCGGCCGGAAGCCGGTCTGGGCCGGATCGAAGAAGCCGGGGGTCTCTTCCTCGAGGTAGTAGGTGAGCCGAGTCAGTACCATGCGTTCAAAGAGCTTACAGAGTGTTGATGTCAGCGACATAGGCCGAAGATTGCTGATGCTATTCGGCTTCTTTCCCGGTTTCGGAATGTCGCAGACGACTGAATGTTTCCATCCAGCCGGAAGGTTGCCGGCCCACCAAATCTCGTTCAGTTCATCCAGCAACTTAAGGTTCTCCGGCTCGTCGAGGTTGTGGAGCATTTCCCACGTGATAGCGTCCTTGCCTGGGGCACCCCGCACGTTGGCTGCGTCCAGGGCCAGGGTTAATTAGTTTTTGAATGGTAAAGGGAGCCTCGGTTGCTTTGGTCAGTGACCGGTTGCCTAGGTTCGTAGAGGTGCGGGTCTGGCGGTGTGGACGGCTGTGGGAAGAACGCCTTGGCTGCGGCGTCCTCGAACTCTTCCGGTGTCATGTCGGTGGCTAATTGTATGTTGCGCGCGGTGCTCGATGTTGTGTGCCTGCCCGACATGGCTCGGTAGGTCTGCCACAGCTTGCGGAAGCCGGTGCGCTCGTCGAAAGTTTCGCAGTGCTCGTACCATCTCGAACGGGCGACCTGCTTGGCGTACCGACGGGCCTGCGCGGTCTTGCTGCGCACCCGAAGGAGGTCCTTCTGTCTCCTGCCGTTGCCAAGAAAGATTTTGTGGAGACGATCGCGCGCCGCCCATAGGTCGATGAGATGCTTGTCCAGGGCCGGGATCGTCGCATCCATCTCTAGGGGTCGCGTCGCCGCTTGCGCCGCCCAGAAAAGCCGGCGGGTCACGGGAACTCCCTCCTCGTACTCGGCCACCACCTTCCGGAATGCGTCCAAATCGACCGCCTTGGTCTGGCGTGAGCGTGCCGTGCGGCCGTCTCTGGATAGCTCGAGCCATATTGGATAGTGGTCCGAGCCCATCGGGTCCGGTCCACATCGCCATTCAGTCACCAAACCCTCGTCCGCCCAAGTCAGGTCTGGACTGGTGTCCCGCTGGTCCGCTTGGGGGCTGCAGCGTGTTGGATAGCCAGCGTTAAGCGGGATGCCTCGAACGCTTCCCGGATCCTCAGGCCCCTGGAATTTATCTTCTGGTAGCCCTATTCCTGGTGTTGGGCCCTGAAATCGCCCGCTACGAGCAGGCGGTCCCTCGGGTAGCGCTGCCGGAGGTCGGTCATCCTCTGAAAACTCGTTCGGTCCTTCGGGCCATGCTTGGTACAGCTGGGTTCGGGTCGGCCGTAATAAGACACCAGGAGTAGTCGGCGCTTGTCCAAGGTGCAGCGTACAGCCACCACCTCTTGAACCGAGTTGCAGCCGGGCTGCGGTGTCAACCCTGCGCCTGCGCAAGGTCCCGGAGCACGAACATCCCCGCCTGAGCTTCGACCACATGGCTTTGTTGTCCCGTTTGTCTTGTCGTGTTCGGTGGTGAGCTGGAAGTACCCATTGTAGCCGGTCACGGCCGACTCCGTTTCCCACGTTTCCTGCAGTAAAAGCGCCGCCGGCCGACCCGACAGGTGGAATCTCGTTGAGTTCTGTCGCATTCTGCCTTAGCGTGCGGCAGTTCCACTGCAGGGCGTTAGGTGTACGCTCAAGTGACGGGAGCGCTGGGTTGGTGGCTGGGGTTGGCTGCAGCTGGTGTTGGGAGTGTCCATTCTGGTTAGGGTGTGAAGCGAATGTCTGCGCAAATTGCTGTGTCACCACCTAGAATAATTATTGCATCTGCTGCTGCTGCTGCGTGCAGGTCGATATGCTGTTGCGGCAGCTGTTCTTGGCGTTGCTGTTGCTGTAAATTGTAGTGTCCTGAGGACACGAAGAAAGGGCCGTCTAGTCCATTCGAACGTTGAACGAAAAAGTGTTTTAATGCGAGTCATTGGTTGCCAGATGACGTCATGGTATATACAGTGTTGCCAACATAAAAGCAGAACACAACATCATCCCCCCCCTGAAAAACGAAACAACTAAGCGAAAGATAGCTAATTCATATGAAAGTCCTGCAGACGGGAGGGACGCCGTCGTTCTCTTGTCGACGGTCCTCTGCGAGGTTCGTCCGTCCACGTCGTTCCTTGAGCCTGTGTAGGCGCCGCAGAAACTTCCAGCCGATGTCTACCAACAGGACCTTCATCTTGTGACACTTGTACCGGCGACGTCAAAACTTCCTGACGTTGTTCTTCAACGGAATCTGGTCCAATCGTAATTTGTATTGGCGTCGCCGAAGCTTCTAGGCGACGTTCCTCAACCAAGTCTGCGCCTCCTGAAACTTGACATGGCGTTGCCAAAGCTTCGCGATTCTCCCCAACGGAATATTCGCCTTGGTTGCCCTCGACGGTTCTCCTGGCTGACTGTTCTTGATCTCCAGGAACGGGTAGCAAGTGTAGCAACCGTTTACCTCTTTCCGTGACGCATTCCTCAGGCACAGCCACCAGCTTGGTGGCATTCCAGCTGCGTCCGTCTTCCAGGCGGAAAGTGCCTGGACCCAACTGTTTCTGTATTTTCAGTGGTCGGGAATACGAAAGCTCACCCTTACTGCCACTTGTGGGTTTACGGACCCGTACGTAATCTCCCTTCTTGAATCTTAGAGTTTTGGCACTTCTTTTCGCGTCTGTATACTCCTTCGTCGAGCGCTGCTTGATTTGGACACGAGCTCGTAACTGTTCCATTGCCGTGGCTGGCTCCTGGAAGAAGTTCTTTGACGGAAGGCCCATGATGTCAAGTCGGGTCCTTGGTTGGCGACCGTGGAGGAGCTGAGCAGGAAACACTCCTGTGGTCGAGTGTGGGGTAGACCGGTATACACCCAAGTAGTCCATGACGGCTTCTTTAAACGGTCGTCCTTCCAGAACTGAAACCTGAATAAAGTCCTTCAGGCTCCTGTTGAATCGTTCGACCAACCCATTGGCCTGCGGGTAGTATACCGACGAGACACAGTGTTTGATTCCTCTTTGGTTTAGGAAGTCTTCAAAATGCCTCGACATGAACTGTGGCCCGTTGTCTGTCACAAGTTCTTCCGGATAGCCCTCCCGACTGAACACGCCTCGCAAGAAATCTATCACCGCTTGTGACGTAACTGTATCTGCAAAACAAACTTCCGGCCACTTGGAATGGTAGTCCACAAGGGTGATGACAAACTTAGGACCTGCGGTGGTCAGGTTCAGCGGACCCACGATGTCCATAGCCAGCTTCTGCCAGGGCTTTTCCGGGAGAGTAACCGGACGTAGTGGTGCCACGACCGGTTCGGCTGACTTGTCGGCTGATTGGCACACATGACAGCTTCGCACGGCACACTCCACCTGCCTGTCCATCCGGGGCCACCAGAACTTGTCTCGAAGTCTTTGTTTGGTTTTCACGATGCCAGGGTGTGCCTCGTGTGCAAAAGAAACCAAGTCCGAGGTCAGCGAATCCGGCACAACAGCTTTGTCTTCCCTGAAGACTATGCTATCCACCATGGACAATTCCTCCCTAAGCTGGAAGAAAGGCATCAGCTCCTCAGTGAGTATCCTCTATGCTGGCCATCCCTTCTCGAGGTACTTGGTCACTAGCTGTAGGGTAGGATCCTTGGCCGTTGCGACTTGCATTTGATCCTTGGTGATGCAAGATGACACCAACGACACAACTTCTTCCTCCATATCTGGCTCTGCTGCTGCCACCAAAGGCAGTAGGGACAGCGCATCTGCGACAGCATTGTCACTGCCTCTTCGATAGACGATGTCAAAATTGTAGTAAAGGAGTCTCGCTGACCACCTTACAATTCGTAGTGGCCTCCTGCCGGAACCTCTGGACGATAACAGAGTCACCAGCGCCTGGTGATCCGTTCTAAGCAGGAACCCTTCGGCCCCAGAGGTAGATGTACCAATGTTCACAAGCAAACAAACACGCCAGAGCCTCCTTTTCCCCAGCAGAGTACCTCCGCTCGGTAGAAGTCAGTGACCTGGATGCAAAAGCCACAGCGTGTAACTCTTCCCCAGCTTGTTGTTGAAGGACGGCTCCAAGGACAGTGTCTGATGCGTCGGTGGTCACAACTACTGGAAGGTTAGTGTCGAACATCTTGATGACGGGACATGACGACAGAACCCCTTTGATCTTCTCAAAGCTTCTCTGCGATGCGTCATCCCAAGTGAATGCTTGGCTCTGATGCAGCAGTTTCCTGAGAGGCTCGGCCACATCGGAATAGTGTGGGACAAAACGGGAGTAGCAGCCTGCGAGTCCCAGGAATGACCGCAACGCTGAGACGTCCTTCGGTACTGGTGCTTGATAGATGGCCTCAACCTTCGAATACAGAGGAGTCAGACCCTCCTTGCCCACCACATGTCCGAGGAAAGAAAGCTGGTCCACGTCGAACACGCCCTTGTCATTCAGTTGAAGTCCAGCCTCGGAAATGCGCCTCAGGACACGTCTCAGGTTTTCTTGGTGCTCGCTGGTCGTCCTCCCCCAAACGATGACATCATCGATGTAACAGAGAACTCCACAGCATCCTTCCAGGATGAGCGACATCATCTTTTGGAAGGCAGCCGGCGCTGATGCAAGTCCGAAACAGACGCGCTTGAACCTAAACAGACCATCGTGCGTGACGAAAGTTGTTAACTCACGGCTGTCGGGCGTCAGTTCAACCTGGGGTCAACCTGGTGGTACGCGGATGCCAAGTCGAGCTTTGAAAACCTGGTAACACCCATCATCTGGTGCAGCAGCTCCTCAGCAGTGTTGGGAAAGTACATCAAAAAGGTACTTTAAGTTAAGTACAAAGTATATGAGACGTGATGTACTTTAAGTAAAGTATTAAGTACACTGGGCGCAACGTACTTGAAGTAAAGTACTATAAATACAGTGTACTTTCAAAGTAAAGTACAAGTATTTTAACACAATCTTCCATAATGCCCTTTCATTCCCTTATACAGTGATTTTTTAACTGGTATGCATTGCCCAGGGGTAATCAAGCGTGCATGTCATTTTTTTTCAAAATTAGCGGCGAATATTTGATAAAGTGGCCACAGAGTAGTTATTTTCAGGAATAGAGCCAAATTCAGAAGTCCCCATTCTGAATTTGGCGCCCCTTGCACTGGGTTGTTGCACCCAAGGGGGCTAAATGTACCAGGGGAGAGCATGACTGACGTCAGCCCCGTAGCTTCTGCAAGCAATCCTCTCATAGAGGAGTGTCCACTCCTTAATGGAAAAAAACAGTGTGCAAGCGTGCTGGTGATAATTAATCATAATGTGACACCTTAGATTGGAGTGCAAAAAAACTGATGGACCTTCAAATAGAAGGAAAAGACCAAAGAGAAGGTCTCAAAACATCGTGACGTTCTCATCTGTTGTCATTTACTTTGACTTGAAAATTTAATTTTTTCGCACCACAGTCTTAGGTGCTAGATTATGATTAATTTTGCTCTCATATTATTTTAAACCTCCTCGCTTGCGCTCACCGACCGAGAAGTAGCGAGAGTTCAAAAAGCTGCGGGAAAGCCGCACCCAGAACCAATGGAGCGATGCGTCGTCTGCCCTCTCAGTGTTTCTTCGGCGTTGACAAAGCATCATTTCGTGATACAAATTTAACAAAACTAAATTTGGGGAATGTACCTTGAAGTCGGGAATTGTACTTTCCTCGGAAAGTACCAGAAAAAAATACTTTAAGTAAAGTACAAGTACGTACTCAGAGAATGTACTTCAAGTAAAGTATAAGTTTCGTAAACCTACTTGAAGTAGTACTTTAAGTACAATGTACTTAAAGCACTTCCCAAACTGCTCCTCAGTATGGGGAAGTGGGAACCCATCCACGATGATGGCTTTGTTCGGTTCCCTCAGGTCGACGCACAACCGGATCGTGCCGTCCTTCTTGCGAACCACGGCAATGGGCGAGGTCCATTCCGCCGCATCCACCCGCTCGATAATGTCGAGACGTTCTAATCGTTGCAACTCTTCAGACGCCTGTTCGCGCAACATAATGGCCAATCTGCGTAGCTTCGCAGCGACTGGCTTCACCGATGCACGCACCTTGACTTGATGAACGAAGCCCTTGGCCAGGCCAAGATCGCCCGAAACAGGATGCGAGAATTCACCGCGTAGATTCACTGGTGTAGCAATTCCGCTGAGTGCGCGAACGTTTGTAGACAGCTCAGCGTGTCGCCGTGGATGTTCATTTGCAGGTTCTGAATGGCATCCAGTCCAAGAAGTGACTTGCCACGCTGTACAACATGGTACAAAACACACATGCTTGTGTGTTTGTAGGCCACGCCAGCTAAAAACAGCCTTTAACTGGGATGCGCTTTTTGGAGTAGCATCGCCAGTTGCTTGTGGAAGATATCTTCACTCAGAAGTGAAACAGACGAGCCGGTGTCGACCAAAACCCCTAATGTCACGCTGTCAACGTCGATGTCGACGTAGATCCCTTTCTCTCGAATGTTGTCAGGGTCCAGGTTCAAAATCGTGACAAAGTTCGTGGCCGCCGACGATTCTTTCGCGGCGTGATTTTCCTGCTGACCATCTTGCCTCCGCTTCGTCTTGCACACCGCAGCAAAGTTCCCCGCTTGCTGCAGTTGCGACATGTCTTGTCTCTGGCCGGGCATTCCTTCGCATTTGCGCGGTGCGCAGTCGAACCGCAACGGTAGCACGACGCAGTCGACGCCTTTTCGGTGCTCCCGAGGCCTTTTCGGCTTGACGACAACTCACTGGACGACGGGGTCCCCAGCAAGCTCCTTCAGCTCTCGCTGAGTCTGTTCGACGTGCCTGCCGAGGTCGATCGTGCGGTTTAGTGTGAGACTCGTTCCTTCGAAGAGCAGGCGTTCGCGTATCTGCTGCGACACTGTACCCTCCAAAATCTGATCACGTATAGTCTTGTCACCTGCCTCTCCAAAGTTGCAGTCCGACGACAACTCACGAAGGGCGGCGGCGTAGGCTTCGAAGGCTTCACCCGGCATTTGACGGCGCTGACGAAAACGATGTCTTTCCATCAGTTCGTTCGTCGCATTCGAGAAGTGGTTGTTCAGCACGGCCAGTGCTTCGTCGAATACGTTCTTTTTGTCATGCCCTTCGGTGACACCTTCCTTCTTTTTCTTTGATGACCGATGCCGGAGTAGTCGGTGCTTCCAGGCCCAGCGCATTGAGCAGAATAGCCTTCCTGCGTTTTGGCGCAAAGGCATCGCCGCCAACGGCTTCCAAGAAGTTCAGGAAAGCTAACTTCCACTGCCGCCATGGCACGCAGGCTGGTCCCAGCGTAGCGAGGAACGGGGGTGGTGACGGACTGTAATTGAACATGGCGTCCGCTCACCGGAAGCAGGCAGTAGCAGGCCCGGCAGGGTTCCTCAAGGGTCTTCACTCGTCGCCATTATGTAGTGTCCTGAGGACACGAAAAAAGGGCCGACTAGTCCTTCGAACGTTGAACGAGAAAATGTTTTTAATGCGAGTCATTGGTTGTCAGATAACGTTATGGTATATACAGTGTTGTCAACATAAAAGCATAACACAACATAAATGCTTATCCAGGACTTGCTTCAGCCATTTTGGCGCCTCGCCGGGGCTTTGCTGCGATTGCGAGCTTTGGGGTACTGCGTGCTGATGTCCGGCCAGGGTTTGTTCGTGGTAGTCTTCGGTACGCGTGGATTGTCTGTATTTTTCGGGGGAAGGAGATTGGCGGCGCTTGCTCTGTACGACGAACTCGTACTCGCGTTGAGGTGTTTCGTCGAGTGGAGCTCAGAGCGTGCGCAGGTGGTCCTCGCAGCATCGCTGTCTCTGGGCGTGTTTTTTCTTAGTCTCTTCGATTGCTCTCTGTATACGTTGTCCAGCTGGCGCTCAATGCGTCTTATGTCCTCTTCATACTTCTTCTGTTCCTCGTCATGTTCCCTCTGTAAGCGGGACAACTCTTTGTGCTCGTGTGTTCTAGTTCTACGTCCGGCCATGTCTGCGTACGTGGCGTCGGGCTCGACTATGCGCACGCGGCTAGTTGAGCGATAATCTTGAGAGTTGCGGGTGGGGATTGGAGTCGGTTCCGTCTGAGGGTTGGGACAAAGATTCTCCAAGGGCGTGCGTGGAAGACGGCCGGCGTCTCGAGCCGCAGTGTGATCGGCGTCTCGAGCGGTTGCGTGACCGGTGCTCCCGAGCACTGGTTTCGCGCTCTTTGGCCTTCTGGGAAAAATTAGCCCGTGCGGGGCAGGTGGAGCTGGTCGCCACATGGCCACCTTGATTGCCGTGAACACAATACTTGCGCTTTTGATTGGGGCAATCTTCGGGTGCTTGGTCGTGCTGGTGGCCGCAAGTGCTACACACTGGACGTTCCGCCGGGCATATATTCGCTTTGTGCCCCGGTTTGTGGCAGCGGAGACATACTAACTAGCGTCGCTCGTAGCGCTGGACCCTCCGTGAAAAATCCCAGTATGTCACCTCTTTCGGTGGGTGAGGCGATGCGAAACAGATTAGTACCGTGCCTCGAAAGCCCAGGGGGCGCGCCGTCAGTATTTCCACGCCATCCGCGTAGATGGCCTCAAGTAGTTTTTTTGTGAAATCGTTCGGCTTGCAGCGGTGAATGACGCCCCTCGACATGCCTTCGTTGGGTACTTGATATACTCGTACCGGGAGCGGGCGTCTTAAGCGAAGCGGGAGCGTAGTCATTTTTCGGACGCGGCCCGCCTGAGTTGGATCGCGAGTTATGACCGTGATAAAATTGGATAGCTTGCTCACCCTGAGTATAGTTGATGTCGAAGTAGCGCAGTGTTGGTGGCGAGCGAGCTCATCGCTCGGCGCAAGTCCTCAGGGTCAATGACAGTCACATCGCATGCAGTGGTCCGTGGGTTGGATGCGTAGCACGTACGTGCCAAGTTCTGCCCGTTGTCTCTTGCTTGAGGTGGGAGGCGGTTCGTTGGCCGCCGTTCTAGCCGCCCTGCTCTGTGCTTGGGAAACAGCTGTTTCCCAGAGTCCTCCCGTGTCCGCGTCGGCAGGGTCACGGGAGGCCGGATGCTTGCAAGTCAGAGTGCGGAGCGTCGCCCAAGGTTTCTCCCGACGAGCGAAGCCGCTTGCCGGTTGTCGACCAGGAGCTTCGCGAGTCGTGCCCATCGTCACCCATGGGTGTGGAGTCTTGGGATGTCGGAGTGGGCGGGAGCCTCGCCTGGGCGATGATCCCGGTCTCCATGGTGTCGCGATGTCGTCGGTAGCGGTGGGCCGGCGGCGCCATGGGCACTTCTGCCTCTGGCCGTGCTCGTCGTTAGGCCTAGCTCGGTGTTCCGGTCGAAGGAGGCAAAGAAGCGGCTAAAAAGGCTCAGAATCGAAGGGAGCTTGCCTCACTCGTCTGGCGAGTTGTAATTTTCGCCTGACGAAGGTGAAATGAATGTAGTGCAGTCGTCACCCTAGGTTTCGAGCCATGTCGCGGGAGCGGCAAAAAAACGTGGCCTGCCGTTGTGCCCCCTGGCTAAGGAATCCAGCACCGGCGTATGGCGTACTCCAATCCACTTTTGACTTGTTACAGCGAAGCTATTAAGGGCTAGTTGCCCCACAATCGCGCTCGCGAACAAGCGACATGTCGACACAAAACTCGAGCCAGTTCACCGTCACCCGACATCATCGTCTCACGTCCTGTGTCCCGTGACGTCGAGATCGCGCTAGCGCTCTTATCAGTTGCCTTTTGGGCTCACGATGGGTCGGCCGCGTGCCGTTCGTTCCGAGGAAGAAGAGCGGGAGGGCAAGGAGCGGCGACAGGCGGAGCAGCGCGAATGGCCGCGCAAACGCCGCTATCGCCTCGAGTTCCTCTGCGTCGAGTGGTTCCGAATCCTTTTCAAAAGAAGAGCAGATCGCTCGCCTGGAACGCCGCCGAGAACAGAAGCGGCGATGTGACCGGCGCCGGCGGGCCCACGGACGACGATCGTGCCACGCAAGCCAAGCGCAAGTGTGAGGCCCGGCGACGGCAGGACGCCACGCCGGCTGAACAGTTTTTATAAATACTTCAATCCCACCATAGTACAGCTTCGCTGGTCTTCCATCTTCACCAAAATAAATAAACAAAGTTTTTTTTTTTTTGCCGGGTGTAAAAGCTCAACTTTGAAGATCTCAAAACGAGCACGCAGCATACACAAGAACGACGACTCCTTCAGGGCATCTGGAAATTCATTGTAACAGACGCAAAGTCTCGCCTTAGT